>BQNB010074760.1:0-31681 GCA_026074375.1 Tanacetum coccineum | reverse complement strand
CGAATTACAAAAACAAGTCTAACACAAATTCCAAAAAAATGAAAAATGTCAATAACTCATAGTAAACGAGGGTTTTGGGCCTCGAACAATCCGTAACTAGCTAAAGGTTGGTTACAGCTGCTTCCGTCTCGTTTTTCTCTTCGATTTGAGAGGTCACGGGCCTGAAACGGACTTACGGATCAAAAGTTATGGCTGTTTTACTGAAACCCTTTTCTTCACACAAGATTTCTAGACAAAACGCAGTGCTATCTTTAACCAAAACGCAGTGACTTTTGAATCAAAACGCAATGACCATTTAATCAAAACGCTGCTTGAGATTTGGTCAAAACGCAACAAATTAAAAAAAATTGGGCAGAGTATTCCTTAGTCAAAACGCAATACATATCTTCAAAACGCAACCTGCAATCAAAACGCAATGAACCAAAACACAATCAAGATCAAAACACAACCAATGATCAAAACGCAGCCAATGATCAAAACGCAGCCAATGATCAAAACGCAGCCAATGATCAAAACGCAGCCAATGATCAAAACGCAGCCAATGATCAAAACGCAACCAATGATCAAAACGCAGCCAATGATCAAAACGCAACCAATGATCAAAACGCAACCAATGATCAAAACGCAACCAATGATCAAAACGCAACCAATGATCAAAACGCAACCAATGATCAAAACGCAACCAATGATCAAAACGCAACCAATGATCAAAACGCAACCAATGATCAAAACGCAACCAAAGATCAAAACGCAACCAAGAACTTTGCCAAAGAGTCAAAACGCAACGACGAAATATACGACTTTTTCCACCAAAAATGGCCTAAAAATCACCCTTTATGACCTTTTAACCACATCTAAGCACAAAAATTTGATTTTTTTCTTTTGACTTCTTTTTGACCTACGAATTTGATCTTGTTGAACCACACGAATCAACCACGAATCCACATGTAGCTCTGATGCCAATTGTTGGATCCCGTTAACATTTCACTTCATACAATCGATCACGAAATCGAAACTAGAAAGGAGAAAGAAAGAGTTGTTCTAGAGAGAGAGTTTAGAGAGAGAGATGAGAGAAAAGAGAAAAGATATTTCTTAGATATTTTGAACAACTAACTTTTCCAAGTGGAAAAGTTCCTTATATACCCCGACACTTAAAAATGACGCGCAAGATATTTAACTAGGACCCAGGCTCGGGTTTTGCTTGGGATTAAACCACAATAGACATATTACAAATATTAGATTATCTAATACGAGCCCGATCCTTCCCGATATTATCCTATTACAACCATTAAAATAATTTAACAGACCGAAGCTCCACCCAAATAGTAGAGTGACGAACTCCCTGTTCGCATCAATAAAATTGAGGCTAACAGTTTAGATTCAGCTGAGTCACTAGGGTCTGGGCCTCCCTGTTTATCATCTTGTCCACCAGATTTAGTACCCAAGACCACTGTGTTAGACACTTCTTCGCCTGAATTCTCTGTAGGAATTCAGGAGTTCTTCTGTATCAGTCTCTACATCAGCAAGAGTAGCCTTTTCATCTTATGATGAATAGAAGGTCCAGTTGGTTCAGCGGTTATAGGTGTGCGTCTTTGAAAAATATATTGATCGGTTGTGCTCTTTTTCTTTGGAGTGTTAAAATCGAGAATAGTGTGTGCAAACATGTCTTTCAAATAACCTTTATCTTTCCCCTTACACTCAAACCTCTGGCAAGTGGTTGACGTCTCCCAGGAGTCAGGTTCTCTAAAGACTACTGGTGGAAGTAGACCCCGAGGTGCAGCGTGAACATCCTTTAAACTTTCTTTCATTGCCCTTTGTATATCAGCCTCTTCATCATCAAACCTAGGTTCATTCTCAGGAATACCTTCATCTACGAATTCATCTACCAATCTTAGAGAGCTGGTAGGATTGTGTTTTTTCATCACTAAGCCACATTTAGAACTTTTTGTTGGAGATGGCTCGTCAGGTGTTTCCGTAACCAGCTTTTGTTTCTTTTCCTGAGGCTTAGCAGGTTTGGGTTTGTGTTGTTGAGATGAAGTAGATTTGGAGGCCTTGGTGGCTGCAGGTTTTGTGACTGGTGCTGCTTTAGGTGCTGAAGGCTTAGATTTCTTGGTTGCTTCGGGTTTGGTAGCCTTAGCAGGTTTAGGTGCGGGAGAGTCAGGATCACTACCTTCTTCACCGGCAAGGTATCTTTGATGCTTAGCTACTTTCTCCAGATACTCATTGTAGTATTCTCCATCACGAATGTCAGCAGTGATAAGATCATTCAGAATAGGCATCCCAAAGACTTCCTGTTTGGTTCCCTTAGAACTAAACTTGAGGTATTCCAGAAACAATACTCTTCATAGGCAATGAAGTAGAGAACCCGGCCTTGGGTGGAATTTGTGCTTGCTTTGTAAGTGATGGATGATCAACTTGGTGAACCTAATACTTGGGATCACAATAGGATTGGATTTCTTCTTTCCCTGAGTATGCAGTACCAGATTCTTTTTGTCTTCGACGAAAGAATGGATAGATTGGGTGAATTCTTCCCACATCCTCTCTGCATAATCAATATGGGCTCGATTGACGACGCCCCAAAGAATCTGTAACACCGGAGCTCTTGGCCTCTCAAACCCTGAAGTCTTTCCCGTAAGACATAAATTAATGATCGTAGTGAGTGCCCTCCACGGCTGAAACATGTCATTAGTCACGACAGCAGATAATGTTCTGACAACTTTCGGGTAACCCAGATCGTTGACAAAGTTGATAAGAGCATCGGGTGTTGGTGGGGAAGAAAATGGCTGGTTATTGTTGACTGGTGTGATCTGAAGTGCGTCTCTAAGTGTGTCTTTGTTGAGATCACCATTGCTCATCAAGTTGACAGCTGTATCTCCCGGTGGTTTTGTCATATCGAATAGTGTCCCAAAACTGTTGAATATAATCGATTAGGATTGTTGAGGAAGCAGTGAAGGCTCTGAAGAAGTTGGTGTGCTTCAGAATGTCCATAGCAATCTTGTAGATTGGATTGCTCTGTAACTTTTCTACATCCAAATAGCAGCTGCTTTTTCCTACAGGCACCCAACTACTGCGAGGCAGGATCTGATCACTTGTTCAGCAGGAGCATTAACATTAACATCCGCCATTGTATCTGCACAATTACATCCACAGAGAGACATACATACAGAAGGGAGATGTTAGACGTGAGCAAATGCTCAGGAGTTAATCAGTTATGGACTAGATCCAGGAAAAGGACACTTAGATCATATTAAAGTGGTGGTCAATAGATTTGGTCAACTCTCATGGAAGAGAAGACAAAACGCAATGACCAAACCACAATGACCAAATCGCAATTGTCCAGCAAAATTAGACAAAACGCAGTGGTCAAAGCATTCTAGACAAAACGCAATGAAACAAAACGGAGAGGACAAACCTCAAGACACAACATGAAATTAGTAATCAAAGGAAAAACGCAGTCAAACAACAAGCAAAACGCAAGCAATCAAAATGCAATGACTATTTTATAAAAATTAATCAAAACACAATAGACAACAGACCATTCAAGAGGCAAGAGGCAAGTCTCAACAACCAAAACGCAGTGAATATTTTAAAACAAAATAATCAAAACGCATGAGTCAAAACGCAACAGGCAAAACGCAGTGAATATTTTTATTCAAAAATGGACAAAACGCAATCATTTGAAAAAAAATTCGAAATGAGGGTTTTAATATTTCAATATTTTAATGATCTTCATAGCAAAACGTAATGACTGCATTTTGATCTGTTTATCATTTAATAATCAAATCGCAACATGGAATCACAAAGCAAAACGCAATCAAGAATTGTAAAGCAAAACGCAACCAGGAATTGTAAAGCAAATCGCAACCAAGAATACTCATATGCGCAGATTCCAACTTTAAAATCAAGGCTTCCAAGGCATAACCAGATCATGATTTACATTCTATAATACTCGCTAAGCAATTAATCAATAACAAAAGGCCACCATAAACATCATATGATCATGTTTTTGACTCAAAAGTCAAAATATATGCGAAAATAACAAGGACACATTAAGTAGCGATTGGGGAAACAATTAAGGCATCAACGAAGCATCATGTATGTAATCTAATGCTAACCCAGCAATCAAAACACAATTAGAAACACTAACCTAGACTTGGACGATGATTATGCACGAACACCTTAAAAAGAACACGATTTAATGAATTTCAGGCCATGATTTTATAGATAAAGCATATTTAGATGATAAACAACAATAACCAAGCATTACCTAACAAGGAAAAACAAATCATATGGATACGAATCAGCAATTCACAAGCGATTTTCGTTTTGGGTTGAGGGAGAATAATGAAAAGAGTTTGACTGGATTTTTGAAGTTTTGACCAAGCCAAAACGCAAGGGCCTTTTATAGGTACAAATTTCAGCTTATGGCAGATTTGGCCCCTCACTTTCTACTTTTCTTTTCCATTTAAGGTATAAGAGTTACTAAGGGATTATTTAAGATGCATAAATGGCACAAATGGTCCTTTATATTTTATAAGTCTAGGAAACAAATAGCAAAAACCAATCAAAAAAAAGGGGCCCACATAAGACCTATACTTGCAAATATACTGACAAATTTGGCCATTTGAGGTTAACCAAGTTTAAAATACCTTTAAATTGTAACCAGTTAGATACAATACCTTTCTCAATTATTTATACGATGTATAAAAAATGCCCCTTAGATGTCATAAATTGAAAGTAACATCCATCCTCTCAATTAATGTCCCGTTTTTTATTGAAAGAGATTGTAGTCGTTGATTGGTATCAAAATTTATGAAACACAAGTCCCACCATTGATTTTTCAACAACATTAAACAACCATGTGAAATCCAAATAATTTTTGAAGAATCATAGAAGAGAAATTATTTGGTTAAAAATAAGACTTCTCTTCTTAATTAAGAAATAATGCACTGAAACGTACATTAGATCGAGAGTGCACGAATATGAAGTAATCCATGCTTAGGAGAATTGAATCACCCGTTGACAGGAACAATCGTCTTTTTGTCGACATGCTTTCCTCATTTTGAAAAGCGGGTTGCAGTTTGAAATAACTACAAGGCGCCAAGACATGTTTTGAAAATTTTGAACTTCCGTTCGAGCTTCATTTAAAGGCCCGTGTCATTATTGACTAACATTTCTAGGTCCGTAAATGTTATCGATAAACGGAAGACATGTCTTGAAACACTATTTTTGGTATTTTCTATTTTCTGATTTTTATCGGTTTTTTATAGTTTTATAATTTTTTTATTTTCTTTTTAGATTTAAGTATTCATACATCTTATACAATGGATATAGGAGCGTCCAATCTTTAATCCTCTTATCCTTCCAGAAGTCGTTTAAGGGTTTCTGGGCAGACTACTCTTCTACCTAACATGGGAGTAGAAATTCACGACCGCTATTTGGTAATGCTTTGGTGAATATATCCGCGAGCTGATAATCCGTCATCATAAAGTATAATTCAACCACGCCTTTCTCAATTTTCTCTCTTATAAAATAGTGTCGTATGTCAATATGCTTGGACCGAGAGTGTTGGACATTATTGCAGCAGAGAGCAATGACACTGCGATTGCCACAATACAAAGGAATCTTATTGAAGACAAAGCCGTAGTTTGTAAGCTGTGATATATCCAAAGTATCTGAGCACGACATCTTGACATGGAAATGTATTCAGCCTCTGTTGTTGAGATTGTAGTGCTTTTCTGTTTCTTTGATGACTAGCTGACTAATTTATCTCCAAGGAACTGAGCACTTCCTGATGCACTTCTTCGTGTATCTTGACAACCTGCATGGTCTGCATCTGCATAGGCCGTTAATGCCATAGCGGTGTCTTTCAGATACCAAAGACCCCAATTAATGGTTCCTTTGAGATACCGAAAGACCTGTTTAAGTGCTTCAAGGTGCGTTTTGGTAGGCGAAGCCTGATACCTAGCAAACATACATACAGCGAATACAAGGTTACGTCTGCTGGCAGTGAGATACATTAGGGAGCCGACCATACTACGAAATCTAGTCTGGTCAACTGGAATCCCTAAGGGGTCCTTATCCAGTTTAAGTAGATCCACCATGGGTGTATCAACAGGGTCACACGAATCCATCCCAATTTTCTTTAATATTTCAAGAGCAAATTTTGATGGATTAATAAAAATGCCTTCGGGATTTTGAGAAACTTGTAAACCTAAGAAAAAAGACATTTGTCCCATCATTGACATTTGAAATTTAGAACTCATATCATTGGAAAATATGTCACACGTTTTAGGGTCGGTTGGAGGCAAACTATAATATCATCTACATATATTTGAACAAGAAGAATATGTTTGCCTGTTTTCCGAGTACATAATGTCGGATCAACTGCACCCTTGGAAAATTTGTTGTCCAAAAGAAATTGTGACAAAGTATAATACCACGCCTGAGGAGCTTGCTTTAAACCGTACAAAGCCTTCTTCAGACGGCAAACATGTGTCGGATGGTCTGGATCAACTTGCCATTAAGGAATACTGTCTTGACATCCATTTGATAGATGGTCATGTTTTTACTGGAGGCATTGGCGATGAAGATTCGAATAGCCTCGATATGTGCAACCGGTGCAAATGATTCCTCAAAATCAATTCTCTCCCCTTGTCGATATCCCTTGGCCACCAACCGTGCCTTGTTTTTCAGAACATCACCGTACTCATCAAGTTTAACTTTGTAAATCCACTTGAGAGCTATAATCATGACACAGTCTGGTTGAGGTACCAATTCCCATACTTGAAGTCGATCAAATTCGTGAATCTCATCTTGCATAGCTTGAAACCAGCAATCTTCAGTAATTGCAGATTTGAAGTTCTTTGGTTTGACTTTTGACAGTACAGAGTTATACAAGCACCACAAGGCATCGGTTGCCAGTTGTTTTCTGGTGGATACCGGCCGAGAGGGATTGCCAATAATATTATCCAGCGGGTGATCTTTGCTCCATTTCCCTAGATGATGAAGTGTTTGAGAGACATACGGAGATTCTGCTGAACAAAGATCCCCGGATGATGATGCTTCAGAGCTAGGTTCCGGAGCAAAGACATTTATGAAGGGGTTATTGTCAACAGGAGCAAAAGGATTGTCTTCCATGAGAGTGGATTCAGCTGCAACGCCTTGATGTAAACTTGGAGATTGTAATGCTAAAGATGACGGTGAATGACTTGGAGAAGGTGCATCTTGATCAATGGTTGTAGATGAAGGTGTACCAGCTGAATTGACTGGAACTTGAACTGCTGGAGCAGGAGAAACCGGTCTTTCAACACGCGGAGGTTCCAGGTATTCATCGAACATTGGTTGGAATAAAATCTCCAGTTCTTTATTTGTGGGGGGGTACATAAGGTGTTGCAGGAACCGGATTTGGTATGAGCCCTAAACTTATCTGTCCAGGCATCAGAAAACTAGGAGCGGGTCCTGTATGGAGTTGCACAGGAGCCATTTGCTCAGTCAGCTCATCGAATTAAACATGAATAGTTTCCATAATTCGTCGAGTGAGTTTGTTGTAGATTCGATAACCTTTCCTGCTTGGTGCATAATCAACGAATATTCCAATATCAGCAGTTGGTTGTAATTTTCCAAGGTCTTTGCTGTCATTTGTAGGGTAACAAAAGACCAAAGAATCTGTAAAAGGTATGATCAGGCTTCTTTCAATGAACACAGCTCTTTCTGGGGTTTTGTTATGTACGAGTCATGATAAGGGCATAACCAGTTTAGGTTGTATCAAGCTGTATGTGAACAGCTTCTACCCATAGAAACATCGGGGCCTTGGAGAAGATCAGCATTGTTCGAGCAGCCTCAACAAGAGTACGGTTTTATCTTTTGACAGCGTTATTCTACTGTGGAGTCCTCGGAACTGTCTTTTGGTGAAAAATGATGACACGTTCATAATATTCAATCAAATCTTTATTGACAAATTTGGTGCCATTATCGATACGGATGTATCTAATAGTTTTGTTGAGACCGACTTGTATTTGCTTAGAATTTTTTGACGAACGCTCGGGGTCTCATTTTTCGTTTTAAAAACTTAAACCACAAGGTAAACGAGAGAAATCATCAACGATGACTAAGATGTATTTCTTCCCATTAATTGTTTGAACTCGCATCGGTCCACATAAATCTATATGAAGGGTATTAAGAACTTCTAAGTTGGTGTTTTCAGTTTTGGGTTTGTGGGTATGTTTTTTGCTCTTTCCTAGTTGACACGCGGAGCAGAGATGATCTTTCTCAAACTTCAATCTAGGTAAGCCTCGTACTAAATCTTTTCTTGCAAGTCATTGATGGTACCGAAGTTTAAGTGGTTTAAACACCGATGCCACAACCATGATTTGTTCTTGGAGGCTTTGGACAATAAGCAAATTGGAGAGGACTTTATCATGTCATTCATCGACGATAGGTGTACACATTAGAACCACGGATCCTATAATTATTGCATCACCATCTGTAATCTCAAACGTAGCAAGAATGCTTCCTAAATGCAACTTCCATATCAGAGTCACAAAATTGTCCGACAAAAAATAGATTGTGTCCCAATCCTTCCATATAGTATACCCTGGAAATCACACTTTCACCAATCACGTAATCTCCATAACCCATGATAGCACCAATATGGTCATTCCCGAATCTAATTGTCCCGATGAACTTTTTCATAAAATTCCAGAGCCGGGAGCGATCCCCCGTCATATGTTTTGAATAGCCTGAGTCCAAATACCAAAGATGATCTGTACGACCTACATTTGAAAACAGACAAAGATAGAGTGTTTGGAAAGTTGGATCCCCAATTTTTGTTGGGTTCCTGTTGGTTGGC
The DNA here is from genome assembly GCA_026074375.1 of Tanacetum coccineum. NCBI lineage: Eukaryota > Viridiplantae > Streptophyta > Magnoliopsida > Asterales > Asteraceae > Tanacetum > Tanacetum coccineum. The sequence continues at coordinate 22,830 of BQNB010074760.1, read as the reverse complement.
ACAAGTAATGGCCTGATTTACGTTTTGCTTAGCAGATACTACTTTGGTGTATGTGAGCCTAGTTAGAGGGCATTTCTACTAACGGTAAATATTCTGCCCGTAGGTCTCCATTGATAACCAACACTGATAAGCACTTTGCTTGTGGGTTTTCATACTGGTTTGACTTTCTTAAGTTTCAAACGGCTTAACTTTGCGCCAAACATTTATTGAATTATTATGAATATAGGGGATGCCCTAACACATTACAAAATAATCAACCACGCACACATCATAATTTGCAAAAATTAAACATTTGTTACATGTTTGGCAAACAAAATCAGAATTCGAATTAATTACAATACACTTAGAGCTAATACTAGAATCAACATAATTCATGGCTCTTAAGTTAGACTTATTTATCCTAGGGTGTTCTTCTACTTTCTTCTTGTTGAAAACTTTAGCTGGCGAGATCCTATTTTTCTTGGTATTGCTCTTAAGCTGTGATCCGCTAGCATTGGTGTAATAGTTTACTCTTGTAGAAGGAGGAACAGGGACATTAGTCTTTTGAGTGTTCAGTTGCTCTACATGTTTGTGTGTGTTACTATTTGATGTGTCACATTGTTCTTCAAAAGTAACTTGCTTTTTCCTAATTACAGAGGTAGGAGCATGCTTTTTATCTTGATGGTTAAAGGATTTCAGACAAGTACCAATCGCATATTCTAAGAGTTCCTGAGAGTGTTTAGTGTAACGGTAAGCAAAGACAATTGATCTATCTAAGGGTCTTTCAACCTTAGCTTCCTCTACTATTTCACGAAGGGTTTCTACACTTTCCTTAAGATGTTTGAGATAATATAGATGAACTTCCCTGTTGTTCCTATTGGGAGGAGGAATTGGTTCATTGTGTAGCTATTTCTTGATATGGAAAAAGTCATGGGCTTGGGGGATACGCAAGTCTTTCTTCTTCTAAGTCTTGACATAAATGTGTTGATGATTAAATATATTGGATTTTGATTCTTGGTAAATTTTGGATTTTTATGTTGTTAGGGATGTTTTCTCTTAATTTCATAAGGCTGAACGTAATGGGAGAGATTTCTTCGGTCGGTCGTCCTATGTGGACAAGACCAGCCGCGTTTCATGCCATTACTAGAGAAATGGGAGACCGCGGTCTACCCTGACCTTTCAATTCTTTTGGTCGTGTATGAGACCGAACAAATGGAAATGAATACAAACAAAGAAAGTAGTTGTGGGCCACATTAAATGATTTTTCTGATAAAAAAACTTTTTTTATAATAAACATTTAAAATTTTAACCCTTTAACCTTATTAATGTAATGTTTTAAAAAAAAACTTTGTTCGGTGTCCTCTGCGGTCACCACTACATGTGTTTGGTCACTGTGTGGTCTAAGAGAGAGAAAGCTGAGTTGGCGCTGACGTGGCGGTCGCCTCTGCGGTCACCACTACATTCAGTCTAATGTTTGCCATCAATGATTATGGTTTTTAGAATCGGAGAAAAGAGCGGGTCAACTGACGAATCAAAATGGTTTTTATTTATTAATTTTGCTAACCAATTTAGCCACGAGTGCGCAGCGGATGGATCTAGTTATGACAAGTAGGTTAACACATATTAAATAAGAAAAGCGTTGCTCAATCTCATCATGCTTCCTATTTACAACATTTTGGTCAACCTCAGCTTCCAACTCTTCAAAAATTTCTTTCATTTCTTTAATTTCTTTAGTTAGAGCCTTTTGAATACCCTCAAAATGTTCTTTAAGTGTTTTGAAAAATGGAATGACCTCGGTGAGATAACATTCCTTGGTTTGTTCAAAACCCCTTTCCCCTTCAGTGAGCCCCGTTGGTGTAATTCTCTTTTTACAGGTTTTTTCAAATTCCGAAAAAAGTTGTATAAGTGCAAAAATATTAATTTTCACTTGACTTTTTGTTGGAAGCACCCTGGGGACAAGCGTTGCAGGTGTATTTGGAGGATACATCGTCAACGCTTTGATTGGTCGTGAAGCTGTGGTCTGCTCTTTGAGAGCTTCTGCTTTCATCTTGATGAGATCCTTGGACCAAAATATCTGCTCGGGGGTCAATTGTTTCTGTGGTGTGAAAGTCGCTAAATAATTCTCTTTCGAGTAATCATGTGGTGCAATCTTAACTTTCTTTTTCACACACTCTGGGTCTTTCATTTTGTCATTCATTTTCTTCCTAGTGATTTCAGCTATCTCTAGGGTATCCTCTGAGTTGTGCACTATGGCCGGGACATGATTGGTTTTGATAATTTCATGACCATTATATAGAGCAGGCTGAACTTGCTTTGCACGGGTGAGGCATAAGGGGTTCTTGTAGCCAATAGCTACCTTATTCTGTTCATCATAATAGGGCTTTGGTTTACACAACATGTGAACTGTTTGAAGAGACTGGTCTTGTTTGTATAATTTATCCTCGACCTTTTCTTTTAAAGCTTTCATGTCCAAAAATTCTTCAAGGTATTTATTTTCTTTCTGTTTAAAATCCTTTTTCAAAGACGTAACTTCTTCTACCATTGACTTGTTATGGTTAATGGTAGAGGTAAGTTGCAGTTTTACAGAATGAAGTTCCCTTTTCAAATTTTCTTCCTTACGATTACGATCAGCGATAACTATCCTTAATTGTTCATTAATCTTTTGACCTCTTTCTTTGAATTCAAACTTAGCCTGTCTTTCATACAGTTTAACTTGTTCCTTATATGTCACAAGTTCAGCAATAAATGAATTGTCAACTACATTGTTTTGTGAGGTCACAGAGATACATTGGGCAGACGGTTCATATATATCATTAAGTATCATCATGTATGCATCATTTGGTATAGAAGATACATTACTTTGTACAAATGGCACTGCGTTGTCCTTTACATACTGATCATATGGAATCATATTACTATCATTCGTATAATCTGTATGTGAGTTGACAACGTAGTTTGGTTGTACATCGTCATGCATCTTGTGTACTTCATGATGTTCACAAACAGCATCCTGATAGTGATCATTATCGTGTACCTCAGATAGAATGTTTGCATCATAAGACGGACCGGCTTCATCATAAACAGGATTTGTGGATGATAGATTTGCCATGAACATGGTCTGTGCAGTAGGAGCCTCATCAACATCAGAATCAAAAGCATCACAGTCATCAGCTTGAAACACATTATCCACATTGAGTGCTAAGTCCTTAACTGGTTGCTCATCCATATCTTCATCAACAGTAGTGTCTTGTCTACCTGCAATAAATAGCAACTGCTCTTCATCTAATGCCACCCCATTCTCCTAAGCTTGCATCAGCAACATCTTGTCTTTGAAGTATTCTGAGTTCTGTGGTCGCTTGGGCTGAGTGCAGCTCCTTGCTATGTGGCCTATACTATTGCAGTTGTAGCACTTAATCTGCCTTGCTTGACCTGGATTTGCATTCCTAACTCTGTTATGAGCTCCCCCATAACCAGCTGCACCTGCACCTCGTGCATTGTTCCCCTGACCTTTATTCTGTCGACCCTGAACATTCTGAACAACAATCCTGTCATCTTGAACTGTAGCATGGTTTCTTGTATTTGATGAAGTTTTGAGTTGAATGTTTGTTTGAGGTAGGTATGTTTTGTATGATTGGGTGAGTAAGGCAAGTGTGTTGGTTAAGTTCTTAATTAAGTTGTCTATTGGAGAGAGTCCCGAGTCAAGTTGGTGTGTGCCTCGTGTTGCTTTAGATAAGCATACAACTGATCATAGTTGGAGTCCCTCAAGCCTCTGTTCAGTTTCACTGCTGTTATAAATCTACCCCATTCAGGTAACATGTTATTAACAAACTTTAAGTTCAACTGCATTCTGGACATAGTCATCTTGATGTTTCACATGTCGTTGATGAGCATGGCAAACCGGACATAATAGTCGTGAATGGTTTCTCCTTTGTTCTAACGGAAGTGTTCAAAGTCATCATACAATTGTGATTCTCGATCTTCTTTCGTTAGTTCCGAACCTTTCAGGAGCATCTTCACATTATCCTAAATGTCTTTTGCTTCAGTGTAGTGATTGATAAGAGTGTAGATGTCTTTTGGTAACCCTTAAAGTAGGATGTTGGTTGCCCGAATGTCAGCATTATACCTGTCCTTATCCTCAGGTGAAAGGTCCGAATAGACTTGAGCTCGTTTGGGACCTAGTTGCTGGGCACCTTCTGTCACTTCAGCAATTAGGTCTCTAATAGTTCCCATCTGAAAAGGTCCTTCATCAATCGAATTCAGAATGTTCACCCCATTCTCTTTACCCCAACAATACAATTGAATACATTGTTGACATGATGCAAAGTAAGTCCTATCAAGCATAGGTGGTCGGGTATTGGAACCGGCACATTGGATATCTTTTGAAAGATTAGGCATCTTAATTGATTGTGAAATGATTTAAATTGATTAAACAATGATTAGAGATTGTATGTTAAAAGTGGTGATGTTTGTTTAAGTGTTTTGTTGTTTGAGTTTGTTACGTTTCTCAAGTTTGAAAAATAGTCCAAATTCCAAACAGTATACCAAACCGCTGGATTAGTCCTCAAACCGCTAATGTCAAACCGCTACAGTCAAACCGCTATGAAGAAATTATACCAAACCGCTACCACAAAGAAAAATGGCCAGAGGTTTGTTTCCAAAATCGCTATGAGAAAAATCTTGAAAAACCTGTAACAAACCGCTATCTATAAACCGCTACTAGTGGTAAACCGCTACTAAGTTAATCTGCCAAACCGCTACTAGAAAGAAATGGTAAACCGCTATGAAGAAGAAACACCAAACCGCTACCAAGAAATGAAATTGGTAGAGGTTTGTTTCCCAAATCGCTATGTGAAAAAGACTTCAAAAAAACCTGTAAACCGCTACGGATCAAACCGCTATAATTACCAAATCGCTACACTAGAGGACAAACCGCTACTGATAAACCTCTGCCTATTAAGACAAACCGCTGTCAGAAAAAACAAACCGCTAGAACAGTGTACGATCTGACAAACCGCCAGAACAGTGTACTTTCCTAACAAACAGCCAGAACAGTAGATCAAACCGCTACGATAAACTCCAAGCAGATTACCAAACCGCTACGTTGAAATACGAACTTTTACACCTTAAAACACCTACAAATCACCATTTTGAACATTTTGACTTGGATTCTTTTGCACAAATGAGTACTAGAAGGCTATAGCAACTACAAAAACATGAATTTTAACACCATAAATGTGAGAATCAATGAAACTCAAGAATAAGAGCTAAGACCTCCTAAAACTCAACTTTTGATCTAAACCAAGCACTAAAATGCACACACAGACGATCTAATCATCCCATGATCTCTAATACCAATTGTAGGATATTGGAAATCATAACACAATGGAAAATAGATGGATTAGCCAAGTCTAGAGAGAGAAAGTAGGAGAGAAAAATTTCTAGAGAGAGAAAATGGAACTTGTATAATGAAAATGACTAACCACCTCTTCCAAGACATGGAAGAGGCTTATATAGTAGCATACAAAACTGGCCTAATGTCCTTGGTAGTGGGCTTACACGCTGGGTTTAATACCCAGCCCATTACCGAATGTTATACATTAAACGATTAACTACGAGCTACAACAATCAGTAAAATACACGAGGTGACCAAGTCTTTTTCTAATATCTAACAAACATCAAATATAAAAACAAAAACTGTTGCATTGATTATAACATAATATCACAAGTGATAACAGATGAATGTCTAAATAACAAAAATAATCAGATAATTTTATTGAAACCTAATGAAAAAAATTCTTTAAAGAAAAATCCATGAGTTGTACAATTTTTTTTTCTTTTTTGTATGAAAGTAAAATCAGACTCGAACTGTGACAAAACACATCTTAAACTGAAACACTTCTAGAAGCACCATCTCGGAGCCTACCATCTACCTGATCACTGCCGCCAGGAACAACTACTTCAGAAGCACCATTTCGGAGCCCACCATCTACATGATCACTGCCGCCAGGAACAACTATTGTAGGATATAAGACATCAACATCATTCTTCTGTGGACAAGTACGCCTATTGTGATCAGTAGATCCACAAACACCATAGCCATTCTTTTTTTTATTACTTTTCCTCATACTTTTCTTCATTAATATTTCTCTTCCACTCTTGATACGCTTCTGCTTCTCACGTCCCTTTGGCCTTACACCTGTTGGATTCTTTACTTTAACCTTATTAGGCTTCTTAACACCTATAAATTCTTGAACAAAATCAAAAATTGTACGGGTTGGAATAATTGGCAACTCAGCCTCGAGGTCAGACTTTATTGCTTTCATCTTGTTTACAAATAGACAACTTTGGCTCATTATTCCTCAACATATGTACACATGAATCAAGTATGATAGAAGCCTCCATTGCAAGTTTCTCAATTGCTTCATTCTTCTCGCCATAACGGTTTTTTTTGTTCCTCAAATCCGTGGTCCAACGGCTCAATATATACTGATCTGGAATATAAGACACTTTGAAGTTCTTGAATACACAAAATATGTGTCGACATAAAATCCCAGAGCGAACTAAAAGCTGACAACAGCAGGAAACTGAACCATCTCCTTTGTTATAAAGTACCTTCATAATAAAAACATATCATTATATCACAAGTGATACTTCATGTAACATTCTAATTAATACAAATAAAAACTAAAAATATCACTTTTGATACTTCAAAAACACTAAATAAAAAATTAGAAAAAATATCATTACAATCATATATCACAGATGATACTTCATACCATATTTTTAACAATAAAACTACAAAATTGAAAAATATAAATTGTGATCAATGATATTCAAAATGTGTACCTTGTAATGTCCTGTCACTTTTTGATGCAAATTAATCTCTTCCTCAACATTCTCCGAAGTACTTTCTTTGTCAATCACTTCTGAAAGACCAACATGTTTAATTTTTTCCTCATCAATAATACAAATAGTACATCCCTCATCTGAACTCATACACGTTATTGAACATAACCAAGACCCTGCAACAATCTCTTTCTGGACACGGAATAACATGGCTACGTGTAAACTTTATCGATTGATGTTTATAGGTTAACGTGTCAGCAAAGCAGGGTATGAATCATAAGAATGGTGATCTAAGTTTTTCTTGCAAGTGTCTTTGCCTTTCCATGGCAGGACTCCTAACAAAGCTTAAACTTGACAAGTGTTGAACCAGAACTAGTGAAATATGAGAAAAATAAGTTCTCGCTCTCTGACCTAGAAGTAGTCCTCATCAACCCGCATAATGGATAATCAACAAAGAAAGCGAGGACCCATGTGAAGTTCTTAAACTTAGTTTGGCCAGATTAAATTCCTCCATAAGCTTATCCCATCTGTCTTCAAACTCCTCAAGCCCAATAAACATATTCCAAACGATCTTACCAAGTATCATCATAAATTCTAGACACAATCTACAAAAACAAAACAAAAATAAAGGAAAATAAACATTAGCATGGGATATATTAGACTAAACTTTAAACACAAAATAAAAAAAAATAAATAAATATTAATTAAATTTATCCACTAGAGATATTTTATTTAAAACAGTCAATATCAATTATAATATTATTCAAACCGTCAATATCATAGTGATAGATCACATGTCATACATTAAACTTGTAAACACTAAAAAAAAGGAAATGACCTCATGTTAAGTCAGTATCACAAGTGATAAATAACATGTTATTGTTAAAAACAATCAAAAAATTAAATAGCAAAGCAATATCACAAGAGATACATGAAATGTAAATTACAACAGTTTCAAAACAATTACTTTGCTGGGATCTTTTGCATGATATGCTTTTTTTTTTTTCCCACATGCAGCCTATTTCTTAGATCAGGAAACTCGGCAGCAACAGCAAGTCGCATCGCTCCATCTTGATCAGTGACAACTATATTAGGAGGACGGACAAAAGCTTTCTTGAAGGCTCTAAGTAACCATCCATAAGCTTCCGCTGTTTCTTTCTTCAAAAGTCCTGAACCAATAGTAACAGATCTTCGATGATTGTCTATAGCCGTAAAAGGCACAAAAACCATCTTGTACCTGATAAAAATCACAAGTGATAATGAATTACAAAATTATACAAAAAGCAGTTAAAAAATATCTCAAAAAGATTTTAAACGTCAATAAAGCATACTTGTTGGTTTTATATGTTGCATCAAAAGATACGATATCACCAAAATCCTTGTAATTACACTTCGCAACTTCATCATCCCAAAATAAACCACAAAGCTTAGCATCCTCAACGAAATAGTCAAAAGAAATTTTGTGAACTCTTGCCTCTCTTTCATCCTAGTAATGAGCATCTGAGCATCGCTATCTCCAATGAAGCCGTTAACGCCACATGTGAAGTTCTTAAACTTAGTTTGGGTACCATGCACAAGTGATGACGAACCTTTCAAACCCGTATACAAATTATGAGCTCTCACAGCACCAATGTTTGCATTTGCAGCTTTGATAATAAACAGCTGCTCATTGTAAGTCAATTTCCTCTCAGCTTTGGACAAGTGCTTATACTCAACCCTATCAAGCTCATGATTGTGTTCAACATTAAAAGTAGTAAGAGTATACTTTGAGGTATGAGCAACCATATCAAACACAACACCTGCCTTACAACCACAAACTCTAAAGTTTGAAGACCTTACTTGTCTATCATTATTATTAGGATCTAAAGTATTCAACCAAACATCCTTCGGACAACCTCCCTATTACAAACTATATACTTTTGTTTCACATAACCACACTTTAATCGTTTCTGACAAGATAATCTAATACCAAAACTTGCTTCTAAAGTGTATTTCCTATACATCTCAATGCATTCATCAAGACTATCATAAACAGTTCCCAATACTGGTAGCACACTAGTAGAAACTCTAGGAACCCAATAAACTGATCCACCAGGAGTGTCAATAAACTCATGATAAAAAAACAGCTTTAGGAGTTTTCAAACTATTAGAAGCTGAAAACAAAAGGTAATAAAACACAAAGTAAATATCACTAGTGATACAATACATACCACATAATAAAAATCTTAACCAGTAAATATTAAAACATTTCAAATATCACTAGTGATACAATACATAACAAAAAACAAAAATGTTAACAAGAAAAAATCAAAACATATCAAATATCACTAGTGATACAAACACATAACAAAGTAAACATGAAAAACAATCAAAATAACAAAGATATTACAAGTGATATTACGCATACGGAGTTAACTAATAAGCAGATTAACTAATAAGCAAAATAATACTACAAAATAAGCAAAAATAAGACAAAATAACAATCTGTTTAAAGCAAAATCAACATGTTAAAAACTAATTACACTAATAGCTTAATTAATAAGCAATATTAAACTATAATGAACAGCTAATCCATAAATTAAACTATAAAATAAGCAATATTACACTATAATAAGCAATTTACTCACAAATTGCATTATCATCATGAGAAGCAAACGAATCACATCTAGTATTAATCAAACTGCTAACAGATACAACATGCGAATTACTAGCAGCTACATCATCTTCTTCTGAGAGTGAACTTGCAGGTTGATTAATTCGTCCCCACTATACCTTAAAATATATAATATATAATAAAATATAAAATATATGTAGTAAGCATAGTCTAAAAGCAGAATCAATAAAACCGAGAAGTAGTATAGAGTGTTCCCGGGTCGTTTATCCCCAACGAGGCTGGAATGGAAAATCGATACAATCGAAGATTTGAGTTTGAATATGACCAGGATGTGAATATGATTGGGTACTAAACCTAATAGGCAAATGAACACAAAGATAATCAAGGAACATAAGCTAGAACAAGCATGAAAGCTACTAAAAACTTTTACACTAAGGCACAAATAAGCTCTAATTAGCTTAAGACAGATAAATAAGCTAATCTAAATCTAAATAAGCAAATTAAGCATGCAATTAAGCTAAATTAAACAAGAGAAACACAACAGTACTAACAACAGTACTAACAGTATTAACTACCAGTACTAACTTAGAGTTAGTACTGCTAGGCTTAAGTTAGTACTGTTAGCTAAAGGTTAGTACTGCTAGCCTTAACAAAACACAATTAAACAAGAAATAAGCAAATAAGCTAAAACAGAAGGTTAACTACCCAAAATAAGCACTTAAGCATAAGAATAAGCAACCAGAATAGACTATAATGATAAATAAGCTAGAAAACTAAAACTGATAAACTCTTAAAGTTATTTTGAAAAGACAAATAAGTTCTACTGAAAACAGTACACTAAAATAAGCTTAATCTACTCTAAAAAGCTAAAGAAATCTTAAACAAGCTGAAATAATAAGCTGATAAGCTAAAATGACCTGTCAGTACTAACAGTTTTAACTGACAGTACTAACTTGGAGTTAGTACTGCTAGTTCATTTTAGGAACAGTACTAACTTAACACTACCAGTACTAACTCCAAGTTAGTACTGTTAGTTAGTACTGTTAGTACTGGCAGTTCAATTTAGCTCATCAGCTTATTATTTCAGCTTGTTTAAGATTTCTTTAGCTTTTTAGAGTAGATTAAGCTTATTTTAGTGTACTGTTTTCAGTAGAACTTATTTGTCTTTTCAAAATAATTTTAAGAGTTAATCAGTTTTAGTTTTCTAGCTTATTTATCATTATAGTCTATTCTGGTTGCTTATTCTTATGCTTAAGTGCTTATTTTGGGTAGTTAACCTTCTGTTTTAGCTTATTTGCTTATTTCTTGTTTAATTGTGTTTTGTTAAGGCTAGCAGTACTAACCTTTAGCTAACAGTACTAACTTATAACTAGCAGCCTAGCAGTACTAACTCTAAGTTAGTACTGGTAGTTAATACTGTTAGTACTGTTGTTAGTACTGTTGTGTTTCTCTTGTTTAATTTAGCTTAATTGCATGCTTAATTTGCTTATTTAGATTTAGATTAGCTTATTTGTCTGTCTTAAGCTTATTAGAGCTTATTTGTGCCTTAGTGTAAAAGTTTTTAGTAGCTTTCATGCTTGTTCTAGCTTATGTTCCTTGATTATCTTTGTGTTCATTTGCCTATTAGGTTTAGTACCCAATCATATTCACATCCCAGTCATATTCAAACATAATTCATCAAACGTCTGTTGATTTTCCATCTCTAGCCTCGTTGGGACATAACGACCCGGAGTTTCTCTATACTGCTTCCGGTTTTCTTGATCTCGCGGATTCTGATCCTTTGTTGTATTTATATCATATATAGATAGGTTTTAAGGGGTGAGCTCGCGCGAATCAATTTTTGGCGCCGTTGCCGGGGAGGTTGAGACTAGTGCTACGATTGTTTTCCTACGTTTGATTTAAAGTTTGTCTTATTGTGTATATATCATTCTTAAAAAAAAAAACACTAAAAATATTTTTCTTCTTCTTTACTAGTACATATCATATAAATCTAAAAAAATACCAAAAAAAAAAGATCAAAAATATAAACAAAATTGTCCATAAGCAAGGAAATAAAATGACATAATTGGTAAAATACTAAAATATCATATTATCAATTGAGTGTATTTTCATATAACTTCGGTGATCTTTTGGTTCCCAATTCGAACAAAAGATTTAAAACTTGACCATTTTGTTTTCTTAGTATATACGGCTCACTTGAAACGTTTAATACCAAACTTACTAAAGTGGGTATAAGAGGTTGTTCCTTGGAACTAGTACCCGAAAGGAGGAAATAAGCTTCGCGTATCCTACTCCTTCCGCCCTCACTGTGCGTTTTCGTTTGTGAGTACCTGAAGTAAGTAGATTATTTGAGTTTAAGTTGTCTCTCTCATTGTCGTTAAATCAATTGTGAATAAATCATGAAAAAGCAAAAAAAAAAATTATTAGTGTAGAGTTTCTTTTTATATTTCTTATTTTGTGATGCGCACTCGTTCTCAAGCTCCGTAAACGTCGACAACAGCATTGTCCTAACACTTCTGTTGAATATCCAATCTTGAGAAACCTGATATTCCTCCCATAGTTACGATGGTCTGATAATGTACTATGACGAAACTGCTCGAAGCCCCCACCGAGGGTTACGAGATTGGATGTATTCGGAAACTCACCGCGAATAATTTTTGAAATAAAGCATGGTCTTCTGAATCTTTGTCCAAAAAACTAGAATTTTTTGGAAATGTTAAAGGAAGACCCACATGCTCACATCCGTTATTCACAAGTCCTTTACGATGAAGATTCCGAAAACGTTACCAATTCGTCGGTTTAAATTATGCTTTTCCCATTTTCTCTCGAAGGTGGCAGCCGGATATGGAATGGAAAAAAGAACACCTTCGGTCGATTGAAACATGGTTGATCTTGTTACGAAATTTTTTAACAAAATTTTCCTCCTCTAAAACGAACCAAATCTCAGAATGAAATCACGAATTTCAGCAAAAATTTGATGAGTCTTTTGTGAGGCTTGGGTCTTTTTAATTGATCTTTAAGGGGATGCCCTCTCATCAGGGGTTTTCAGATTTGCATAACTCGTTACATTCTATAATGCCCTAACAACGCGACTTGATCAAGATTCATTAAACTTGCAATGATGGTGGTAACTTCTTAGGACAAAATGCCCGAGACAGTTTAAAAAATCATCGAGAGCAAGTCTAAGGTACGATCAATCAAGAAACAAAGCTGTTGTAGCTAAAATGAGTACAAGCTCTTCCACCCCAGAAATCTCATCTGATGTTGCTGAACTCAAAGACATGGTTCGGGCATTGATTCTCGACAGAAAGAACCAAACCCAGTTTCCGCCCTCGTAAAAGCGGTTGAACAAGTTGTGTAACTTGTGGGGAGGTCATTTTTATCAAAATCTGTCCAGCACTAATAGCAAATTTACCATGAAATATCAAGAGTAGCTGTCCAAGCGCTTTGTTGCGGGCAATTTCAAACAAGCTAATTCTGGTTATCGACCTCGATGGTCTTCAAATCAATTCGACCTCTGGTTTTCCTCCCCATGGTTAGAATCCTCATGCATATAGTCAAAACAATTTCATCGAGGAAATAACTTCAATCAAAACCGAGGAAACATTTTAACCAAGGTCAGATTTATCGACTCCGGTCAATCATCCAGGTTGCTCATCTAGACCTGCTTCTCAGAAACGGTGTGTCAAACATAGATGTTGAAAGATATGTCACGGCCAATGATGCAGTGTGAGAAACATGCAAAACCAAGGTCAAAACCTGCAATCCCAATTGGCAATTTGACTGGACCATGCTTTCAAAATTTTGTTTATGCTAATACAGCTTCTACTTCGGTTCTGGAATCTCTTTCCTAGGTAACACGTTACAACCCAAAGGAAGATTTAAAAGTATTATTACTACCCGAAGTTGGTGTAACCATCCAAGGACCAAAAACAGTTAATCATGACACCGAGGTGACAAAGGACACGATGCCTCCTGCTAATAACGGAAGCACCGAAGACGTCCAACCTCCTGTTGTTCAAATTCAGTCTCGTAATCCAAATCCTGAGCCAAATGTTTCTCCTGAAGATACTCCAATTCTAGCTTCTAAATTTCCATTTACCATCAAGAAGAAATTGATTGAAAGGCGCAAGGAAAAAGCTAACGAACAAATTGAGAAATTCTATGAAATCTTCAAAGATATGAATTTCGAAATTAGCTTTTTGGATGCTTTGACTCTTATGCCTAAATTCGCCTCAACTTTAAAAGCCCTAATCGGAAACAAAGAGAAATTGAGTGAAATGGCAAAATTGAACGAAACTTGCTCGGCGGTCATCCTTAACAAGTTGCCTAGAAAACTTGGAGACCCCGGCAGATTCCTTATCCCATGTGAATTTTTGCTTAACACTGCAATGCCTTGGCCGATTCGGTGCAAGCATCAATCTTATGCCGTATTCGTGGGAAGGATCTCTCTCTTTCGGGATTACCTAACATGCTTGACGGCTAGAGCTAGCGGAGCCCGTCAATCCACTACACCAATCGGTATCGCAAAGACGTCGGTTGTTGGTGGGAAAATTCCACATTTCCAGCCGATTTTGTGGTGTGAATTGTGCCAGACCCTCGAGTACCTCTAATTCTCGGGAGGTGTTTTCTGAAAACTAGTCGTGCATTAATCGATGTGCACGAGGGTGAAATTACCCTTCGTGTTGGCAAAGAGGCCATAACTTTCAACCTAGATCAAACTTCGAGGTACACGGCAAATTTCAATCATATGACGGCAAACCGGATTGACGTCATTGATATGGCTAGTGAAGAATACTCGCAAGAGGTCTTAGGTTTTTCTGATTCGGTAGTCATAGAAAAATCATTTCCCTGCTTTGATCCTATTGTTGCTTAATTTTCATCTCCGCCTTAAACTCATTTGTGAAAGTGACTTTTACTGTTCGAGGAAGCATATGCTTTTTTGCTCTAGATGATTGATACAACTTACGGAGGTTGATCCGAACTTATTATGATCCCGACGGGGGACATTTCATCCTAGAAGCATTCTTGAAACATTGAACCACCGTCCATTCCAAATCAAGGAGATTGTTTACCAGAAACCAAGAGAAATAAAACTTTGTGAAGCCATAACTGTTAAAGTCTTAGATTGATGAACGCCAGAGGTTGAAACTCAAAGACTTACCTCCCATCTTGAATCGCCTTCTTGAAGATGACAACAGGTTACCAGTCATCAATGTAAAGAATAAAGTTTGGGGGAGAAAGCGATCTGTTCAAGGTCTTAAGTCACTCAAGAGAGCCATTGCTTGGAAATTATCCGACATTCAGGTATTTAACCCGGATTTTTGTACCACAAAATTCTAATGGAAAAGTATATAAACCTGCATCCTGACGTCAGCATCAGAGAAGGGTTTAATCCTAAAATCCCCGATGTCATCAAGAATGAAGTTGAAAAACTTCTGACGCATGATTGATTTTACCCACAATCTTCCGATAGTCATGGGTCAGCCCGATCATTGGGTGCCCAAAAGGGTGAAAATGAGTTGATCCCAACTCGATTGGTTACCAGGTGGGGGTATCGGTGTGCGATTGACTACCGCAAGTTAAAATGAAGCCAACCGTAAAGACCACTTTCCACTCCCGTTATGGATCAATGCTCGAGAGATTAGCGGGAAAACGAGTACTATTGTTTCCTTGATGGTTCTCTGGGTATTTCCAGTAATTCCCATTGACACTCGTGATCAAGAAAAGACCACATTTACTTGCCCTTACGGAACGTTTGCCTTCCGCATCGCATTGCCTTTGGCTTATGCACTGCACCAGGCTTTTTCAAAGGTGTATGTTGGCCATCTTTCACGACATGGTTGAAAAGACAATGGAAGTCTTCATGGATGACTTCTCGGTCTTTGGGAATTCCTTTGAAATTGCCTCTCCCGTCTTGAGAAAATGTTGCTAAGATTGTGAAGATCCAATTTGTGTCTTAACTGGGTGAAGAGCCATTGTATGTCAAAGAGGGCATTTCCTCGGCCATAAATTTCTAAAAAATAGGATTGTGGTGACAAGCCAAAAATAGTGTCATTGCTAAATTACCTCATCCCACCACTGTCATAAGGAGTTAGGAGTTTTCTTGGTCTTGCCGGTTTTTTACCGGAGTTTCATAAGATTTTTCCAATATATCCCGACAGATGATCATCTTCTAGTGAAGAATACTCTCATTCAAGCTTTTCTAAATGAATGCATCCAAGCTTTACAAACATTAAAGAATAAACTTACGGGAAGCTCATCTTGATTGCCCCAACTGGATCTACCATTCGAACTTATGTGCGATGCAAGTGATTACGCCATAGGGGCAGTTTTGGTGGCAACTTCTTGAGAAAACACTTTTTTCGGCCTATCCATTATGCTAGCAAGACGATGACCGAGGCTGAATCTAATTACACCACGACGGAAAAGGAAATGTTAGCCGTGGTGTATGCATTCGAAAAATTCTGGTCTTATCTTATCATGAACAAAAGCATAGTGCATACGGACCATTCCGCTCTCAAGTATCTCTTTGCCAAAAAGGATGCTAAAAGCGAGATGCTACCGATGGGTTTCTCCTCCTCAAGCATTTGACCTTTAAAGTTCTGACACAAAAGGAGCCGAGAACCTCGCATGCCGACTCATCCTGTTCCGATTAGAAAACCGTATGAAAACGTTTCTGACCTAAAGAGATTAATAAATTTTCTCTCGAGAGTTAAGTATGGTTGAACTTTTCATGATGATTTCTAGCACCGTGGTTTGCGATTTGCCAAAATTTACCACGGGGTAACTTCGTTGTGAAAGGGATGTCAACCCAACAGAAAAATAAGTTCTTCAGGACGTGAAACGTTTATTTTTGGGATGGACCCCTTCTTGTTTAAAATTTGTGCGGTCAAGTGATCAGCGATGTACCCCTTTCCCCCCCCCCCCCCCCCCCCCCCCCCCCCCCCCCCCCCCCCACCCCCCCCCCCCCCCCCCCCCCCCCCCCTTTGTGCACGGCAAGGAAGCTCTCGACATTCTCGAGGTTGCCACAATGGACCCAACGGGGGACATCATGGTACAAACCCTAACGCAAAAAGATCTTTGATTCCGGCTTACTTTGGGCCCCATTTACCAAGGTATGCCTCACGAGTTTGTAAAAACTGTGCTAGTGCCAACGACAGGAAAATCGCAACGGGATGAGATGCCTCAAAACTCCATCCAAGTTTGTGGAAATCTTTGACGATTTGGTGGCATTGGACTGTTATGGGGCAGTTCCCGTCTTCAAGGAGGGAACATTATATCTCGTGGTCGTTGACTACTTGTCAAAGGGTGAGCGAAGCGCTCCCCCACAATGATGCCAGATTGTTGGCAATTTCCTAAAATCTCTCTTCACAGATTTGGTGCCTCGTGCTATCATAAGTGATCGCGGAACTCATTTCTGCAATGACATTTGCAAAGGTCTGCAGAAATATGGAGTCATCACCGTTCTCCTCCGCTTATCATCCACAAACAAGTGGGCAAGTCGAGGTGTAAAATGTGTTTGAACGTATCCTGAATGGGACCATTGGTAAAACCGTGCTATTCCTGGTCGATACAAACTAGATGATGCACTATGGGCCTTCCGCACAGCTTACAAAACGCCCATCGGGTGTACTCCTTACAAGCTTGTGTATGGAAAGGCATGTCATCTACCGATCGAGTTAGAGCACAAAGCCTACTGGGCCCTCAAGCATACAAATTTTGATGTTCAAACTGCGGGTGATCACAGGAAAGTTCAACTAAATGAACTAAATGAACTTCGTGATCAAGCCTACGAAAACTCTTTGATCTATAAAGAGAAAACCAAGAGGATACACGATGCAAAGATCAAAAACCGCGTTTTCAACGTTGGTGATCGTGTTCTCCTTTTTAATTCAAGATTGAAGATTTTCTCGGGCAAACTAAAATCCCGTTGGAGTGGACCATTCACCATCACTCAAGTCTTTCCATACGGCACTGTTGAGCTATCTCAAGCCAACGGGCCGAATTTCAAAGTGAATGGTCATCGTGTTAAGCACTACTTTGGAGGGGACGTACCACAATTGGTAGTCCCGGATCTCCAAACATTCCCTAATGTCCAATAAATTCAGGTGACGGGTCAAGCATAGCGACCTTAAACAAGCGCTTCGTGGGAGGCAACCCATGCTTATCCGTAGTTGTAATTGTATGAATAAGTGTTGTTTGTTGTGTGAGATAGCTTGTCTTTTCTATCACCCGTGTTTCGTGTTGTTGTTGTTTATTGTCCAGGATTGCCCGGATTGTGAAGGCTCTCGGTTTTGTCTATTCGATCACTCGAGCTTCAAATCCTCAGCTTCATTTTGGGAATCCCGATATCCTAATCTAATCGACTAACGTTTTATCATTTGGCATACTTCATAAACGGCCTTAGGATAACGTAGTACCCTTCAAAACATCGAGGTACGATGTTAGTAACTAGTTTGGGGGGGGGGTATTTCGATTTGATTGTTGCCTGCAGCTTTTTATACACGAATTGATTGTTGGTGCAGCATTGTGCCACGTATCCGTATTTTCACCAAATTTTTTGCAAAAATACAAAAAAAAAAATGAAAAAATTAATAAATTTTTTTTTTTCAAAAATAAAATAAGTGTTTTATTCGCAGTTTTGACTTTTCGTTTGGGTAGAATGGAGGAATAATTTTTGACTCGTTCGGGTCGTTTTGAGCCCTAGCTAGTTCCTTCAGGCCGAGCTTTCACGTTATTCTATTGCTTGAATTTTAAAAAGGTGATAGGAACAAGAATGATAGGAGTTAATATAAGTTTACTGGTTAAGCAAGATTCGTCTCAAAACTTATATGAATAACTTGTGTTCTTTTTCTCCCATAAGCTTCTAATCCACCTAATCATACGTGCTTGTTCAACTAAGTCAATCGATGTTTTCAGAAAAAGCTTCAAATTTGTTAACTTGAGTCTTTTAAAAGCAGGTTTCTGAAAGATAAAATGCCAAAGATAGCATGAATGAAGGTATGAATGCAAAAAGGCACGAATATTGTAATTATGCCCAATGAAGGCGGTCGGTACATTTCGTATCATATGGAGCTAGTAAAAGATGAGTCGTGAATTTCCAACTCCGCACTATCCACGAGTGGGGGTTCAAAACTAAGGACTCTTTACTTCTAGGGATTTGGTGTGTTGTGATATCTCACTTGGAAGAAAGGTCTAGGTGAGGGTTCAAACTAAGACACAAATCCTTAGCCATATTAGGAAGAAGGTGTTGATGTGATTTCCCACTACGCTAGCAACGGGGTGGGGTTTTCAAATAAGAATTATAAATCAAATAACTTTCAAAAATGTGACAATTTAAATTAATAAACTAAACACTTAGCTCTTGGGACGACCTCGAATTTACCATTCCTAAACTATACATGACTGGGTTTTCTGCCCGTTAGTGCGTTTGTATACCATAGGTGAACGAATTTTATAAATTTAAAACTTGGTAAAATTAAATTGAAAAAAATTACGCATCAAGTTTTTGGCGCTGCTGTCGGGGAGCTTAAATTGGTTTTTATTTTGAAATTGTATAAAATTCCGCATTTTTCAATCTTTCTGTTGAATTTATCACTACTAGTTTTCTTGTTTATTTTGCAGATATGGGTGACACATGAACAATGACATTAACAATCAATGATTATCTGACAAAAACCAAGGATGATAGTGGGCTCGGAATCGTCAAGCCTTTGTTCGAAGAAAACATCAGATTTGAATTCTGGGGATAATGCATATAGGAGTTAAAAGAGATCGTGTTTTCTGGAGGAGACAACGAGGATGTGCATAAGCATATTGGAAGAATTTTATTGACTTATTTCTTGCACCAATAGTCTCCAAGGATCATGTTATGGCCATGGCTTCCACTTTCACCTTAAAAGGGAAAGCTAAGAAATGGATGAGGAGATTGCCTACAGGAACAATAACGACTTGGGAATTTTAGAAGAAGGCATTCTTGGATGAATATCGCTGATATGTGTTTAATTACACATGCCATTTTCCATTTAAAACGAACTTAAAAGAATAAAAACATACCAAAAATACATTGTATTTGTATGTTTGCATTTGTATTGTGCAGGGAACGGATATCTCACAAAAAGACGAAAAGCCAAGCAAAAAGCGACAAAACCGGACACGAGATGGAAAAGTGTGTGAAAACGAAGCCAAATCAAAGTCAAGTCAACTCCGAGAAGAAAAAGCAAAGAAAAATATAACTTGAGGGGTCAAAAATGCCAAACCCCTAAGTTATATTATTATATAAACCACAGGGGCTGATTATGCCAATTTGGGAAACTTCATTTATAAAAGAAAGAAAGGGGAAAAAGGGAATGAAAAGAAGAAAGATGTGGAGGGGCTTTTCTTGTACAAAAGCCAAACATTCCCTTAATCATCTTCAACCTCTCTCTGCCACAGCCCAACTTGTATAAGCTCTTCCCGCCAATACCAAAACCAGCCAGCACCCTGTTTTTGCTCCCATACTTCTCCTGCAAAATCACTCAACATCCTACCAAATCATTTCATCCACCCTACTTTCCCCCCCCAGCTTTATAAAGTCCATGTTGGCAATCCCTCTCCATTCCCAAAGCACTTCGATGGCTGAGATTGTCTCCAAAGAAGCTCAAAAGAAATCAAAGGCTGGGATTTGCTCTAGATTCTCCTCACACAACTAGCACACTTGGTTTTATCTCTCCAAAGAAGCACAAGATGCAAGTCCAATACTTCGGCTATATATAGAGTTTTTTGTAAGCCTTTAAAAGGGCATAGGAGAGATCTATCTATCTATCAAGTTTTTAGTTTTTAATTTAACTTAGCTTATTTTCAGTTATTTACTTTTCAGCTTGTAACACTTTCAAGTTTTAATGCAAGTTTGAGTTTTTTTTAAAGTCACTTTATAATCCCAAGTGTTAAGTTTCTTAATTGAGTTATTTCGTGTTCAAAAGCTCTCAATACAGCTTGTTTACAAACTGTTTTAACTAAGTGAACTTAAAAGGTTAAGTAGTTAAGAAAATATCACACCAATCACTCTCAAATATACCTCAGCTTATGTTATGGATGATAAGCCAGTTCTGGATGGGCTTATGGACTCTCACTAGCTTGTTCTATGCAAGCTAGAGCTTGTAGATTCATTGTTTGACCCTGTTTTGAGCAAGGGTGTAGTAAGTCTATCTTTTTCTTACTTTACTTATCTATTGCAGAACTGTTAGTTTATTTAATACAACTGTTGGTTTTAAGTTAATACTGCTAGACTAATTCATGCTTATTTAAGTGCTTATTATTGATTGAAATTTGCTTATAAGTGTTTTAATTTGTTATTTGATAATCTGTTTTTAATTAGTTTGAAATAAAAATGATTTTTGGAAAAGTTAAAGGCTGTTTTGAACTAACAGTACTAACTCTAAGTTAGTACTGCTAGTTCATTTTAGGAGCAGTACTAACTCCACACTAGCAGTACTAACTCTAAGTTAGTACTGCTAGTTCATTTTAGGAGCAGTACTAACTCCACACTAGCAGTACTAACTCTAAGTTAGTACTGGTAGTTTACTTTTTGAAACAGCACTAACTTAACACTAGCAGTACTAACTCCAAGTTAGTACTGTTAGTCTTAACTGTTAATTCTGGTTGTTCAACTTAGCTTATCAGCTTATAATTTCTGCTTATTTAAGATTAGATTAGCTTTTTAGAGTATATTAAACCATTTTTCTTCACTGTATTTAGGAGTAAGCTATTTAAGCTTATTTTTCCTTTTTAAAGTATTTTCAAGTGTTCATCAGTTTTAGTTTTCTAGCTTATTTGTCATTTTGGTTTATCCTAGTTGCTTATTCTTATTACTAAGTGCTTATTAAGGTTAGGAACTTCTGTCTTAGTTTGTTTGCTTATTTATTATTTCTTTAAGTCTTGTTAGCTTAGCAGTACTAACCTTAAGCTAACAGTATTAACTTTAGCCTAGCAGTACTAACTCCAAGTTAGTACTGGTAGTTAAAACTGTTAGTACTGTTGTTAGTACTGTTGTGTTTCTCTTGTTTAATTTAGCTTAATTGCATGCTTAATTTGCTTATTTAGATTTAGATTAGCTTATTTGTCTGTCTTAAGCTTATTAGAGCTTATTTGTGCCTTAGTGTAAAAGTTTTTAGTATTTTCCCTTTGCTAGCTTTGATTCAATTTCCAGCTTATTTTCTTTGCTTATTTTTATGTGCATTTGCTTATTAGTATTAGCATCCAATCATTCCTTGTGACATTCAAACACAATCCATCAATCGTCTTTCGAATTTCCATCTCTAGCCTCGTTGGGACATAACGACCCGGGAACACTCTATACTGCTTCCGGTTTTCTTGCTCTCGCGGATTCGCGGAATCTGGATCCTGGTGTGTTTCTTATTTATATATTATATTTTAGCCATAATTGGAGGTAGAGAATAGCGGCGACCACCCTCATCCTAACGCTTTGGTAGATTGAATATGGGTCCCACGGATGACGCCAATTTGTTGAAGTAATTCTTTGTACGAAGGTTATATGTGGAAAATATCCTACAGAATTGATTCGTTAAGGTCCTCCAGTTCCTTGTAAGGATGAAACAAACGCGTTAGCCTCCTCCTTGGTGTGACCCCAAGACCGATCTTTGGCGTAAGAGTAAGTATATGGAAGTGTCAAAAGGCTTAAGTAATAAACGCAGTTTAGAGTGCATTCAATGCTACCCGTGTGTAAATGCAGGGTATTTATACACCTCGGAGTATGGTGCTGATTCATTGTGCTGGCACTCTTCCTGACATTGTTTCTGATACATAGGGCATGGTGTACCGAACTACCCCTAGGGTAGGTGTCAGATGGTATGAGTGTCTAGGGAACACAATCCCGTAAAACCAGGAATATGCGGCGTATCTTAGGTCCTTGCTATTACCTGCCGAGTCTGGCCAAGTCCTGGATAAAATGGTGTTTCGTCTTTCTCCCTTTAGTATATTCATTCGGTATGTTCTTCCGGCATGCCTTTCGGATACCTACGTCATCGATTACCATAATCAAGAGTTTTACTCAGTCAATTTGTTAGTGCAATCATTATGATATTTAATCTACACAGTCTTTTTGTGTTTTGATGATGACAAACATGTAACTTGTAAAACATAACGTAAAGTGCATGGTTCATAGTTAAATTCTAGATTAGTTCCACTAGTTCCAAGGTGGTATATAGTGAAGTGTAGGGCATCTCTACATATAAGTGATCTCCTTTGATTACTTAGGTATCATGTAGTAGATTTGGGTTACATAGAAGTGATTTCATTTGATCACTTATGTTTCTTAGAGTAGATCGGGTTGTATAGAAAAGTTCTTGATGTTTAGATCGAGAACTTGTATCCATTTGACTACTAAGTCT
>BQNB010074759.1:793-31681 GCA_026074375.1 Tanacetum coccineum | reverse complement strand
TTGGCATTTTAAGTCCGTTTTTGGTTATTTTAGCTTGTTTTTAAAGGTAAAAGGTATGTGTATTTAAGCACATACTCATATCGTGGAAGATTGCCATCATACATCTTTGGAACGTACCAGGAGCATTGCATAGCCCAAAAGGCATGCGACGATAAGCAAAAGTTCCGTATGGGCATGTGAATGTTGTCTTTTCTTGATCTTTTGGGTCAATTGGGATCTGAAAGTAACCCGAGAAGCCATCGAGGAAACAGTAGTATTCGTTTCCTGCTAGTCTTTCGAGCATTTGGTCCATGAATGGTAATGGGAAGTGGTCTTTCCGGGTGGCTTCATTAAGTTTTCTGTAATCAATACATACTCGCCATCCCGTGACCAATCGAGTAGGAATCAGCTCATTTTCTTCATTTGTGATGACGGTCATACCTCCTTTTTTAGGTACACAGTGTACCGGGCTCACCCAAGGGCTGTCAGAGATGGGATAAATTAATCCAGCGTCAAGGAGTTTTTCAACCTCCTTCTTGATAACATCGTGGATTTTTGGGTTTACCCTTCTCTGACTTTGCACAGATGGTTCATAGTCCTCTTCCATTAGAATTTTGTGTGTGCAAAATTCCAGGCAACACCCTTTAATCGGAGAGTACCAAAGCGATGGCTCGCTTGAGGGACTTAAAACCTTGAGAAGTTGCAGCCTTTTCCTCATCTTTAAGTCTTTGCAATTATGACAGGCAACTTATTGTCGCCTTCATAAAAATCGTATACTAGATGGGGTGGCATGTTTCCTTGCGTTCAACCTTGGGAAGTTCACTAACGGAAAGATTCAACGGTTTTTAGCTTTCACAGAGATTGAGCTCTTTCCTATCTTCCAGTGCATATATTGTTCCAAGAATTTGGGAGGGGGGGAGTGGTTTCACAGTTCAAAAATGCTTCTAGAATCATGATGTCCCCTCAGAACCTGAAAGATTTGGATCATCTTCAATGAAGTTGGATCATCTTCTAGAGCTAAGAAAGAATCTTCTTCTTCAAATATGAGAAAGGTCACTGTCCCCGGAAATGAGAGAATTTGAGAAGCAGTAGAAAAATATCGGCTCAAAATATGGAGTGGATTGGCCACTCGCGATCACGTTTGAGAAATCCTAGGACCATCGTTTAGAATACTCATGTCACAGCATATCGATGACGTCGATTTTGTTTGACCGTCATATGGTAGTTAATCAGCTGATGTATTTTGAAGCTTGGTCCAGTTGAATGTATGGTTTCCTTGCCACACGAAGGTAATCTCGCCTCATACACATCTATCAAAGCATAGACTTGTTCACAAGAAACAATCGCCCGAGAATAGGGACTCGGGGGTCCTGGTTCAAAATCAACAACTACAAGTCAGGCTGGAAATTGGAAATCTTCCACATTTACAAAGACATCTCAGCAAAAACGATTGGTTTCAGTGATTGAACGATCAGCAAGCTCTAGCGTCATGCAAGTTGGGGTCAACTCAGGAAGAGATAGACTTTTCCAATACAGAATAAGGCATGAGATTAATGCTCGCACCAAGATCGGCCAATGCGTTTTCATGTAGTAAACCCCGTAAATTCTATATGGAATCAATAAGCGGCCGAGGGTCTCCAAGTTTCTTATGGTAACTTGTAGAGAGACCCGCTGAACATTCTCATTCAAAGGAGACCTTAGCAATTCGCTTAATTTTCCTTGTTTCCAATCAAGGTTTTTAAGTCGTACTAACTTAAGCATGAGCATCAAGCTCGTAAAGCTAATCTCGAAACTTAAATCTCTAAAGATTTCATAGAATTTCTCGATTTGATCGTTAGCTTTTTCCTTGCGCCTTTCATCATTTCTTCGTGATGGAAATGGAATTGATGCTTTAGGAACTGGAGGAATAACAGGAGCAACATTGGGCTCAGGATTTTGATTACGAGTCTGAATTTGGAACACAGAGTTGGAACATTTCTCGGAGCTTCCGTATTAGCAGGATCATCGAGTCCTTTTTTTACCACGACATCTGATTAACTGCGTTATCGGTCCATGGATTGGTAACACCCACTTCGGTAGTGGATACCTTTTAGATCTTCCTTGGGTTGGTACAGTATTACAGGAAGGTTTCCAGAACCGGAAGTTGAAGCTTATATGAGCGAGTAACATAAAATATTTTGAAAGCTAACAGTCAAATATGCCATTGGTGATTTTGCAGTAATTGACTTTGTTTTTGCATGTTTTCTTAACACTGCATCATTGTGCTGTGACATATCTTTCCAACATCTGTTTTTTGACACACCGTGTGTTTTGAGGAGCATGTCCTTGAAGATCTACTGGTTGATTAACTACTGGTTGATGAACCGGAGGCCGATAAGCTGACCTTGGTTTAAATTGATTTCCTCTTGATTAGCTTGAATTTATTTCCTCGATGAAATTTTGTATTATTGCATGAGGATTCCTGAACTGGAGGAAAACAGGAGGTCGAATTTGATTTGGAGACCATCGGAGTCGATAACCAGAATAGCTTGGTTTGAAATTGTCCGCAGCGGCCAGGACACATAACTCTTGGATATTGTCAAGGTACCTGTTGCTAATTGGTGCTGGACCATTTTTGGATAAGAATGACTCCCCCACAAGTACACAACATATGTTAACCGCTTAACGGGTGCAGGAAGTCAGGGGTTGATCTTCTATCGAGAAATAATGCCCCAAACAAATCTTTTGAGTCAGCAAATCAGATGAGACTGCTTGGGTGGAAGAGCTTGTACTCATTTTAGCTACAACAGCTTTGTTTCTTGACTGACGTACCTTAGACTTGCTCTCTATAATTTTTAAACATTCTCGAGGCATTTATCTAAGAAGTTACCACCAGCCAGCATGAGTTCATTGAATCTTGATCAATTTTAGTTAAGGCATTATAGAATGTATCGAGTTGACATGCAAGTTCGGAAAACACCGTGAAGAGGGCATCCCTAAAAAAGATCATTGAAACATCCCAAGCTCATATAACGTCTCATCAAATGTGCGAAATCCGTGATTTCATTTCTGAGATTTGTCCGTTTTAGAGGGCGGGAAGAAATATGTAAAAAATTTCGAAACAAGATCATCCATGTTTTCAATCGACCGAGGGTTCTTTTTCCACCAAATCCGGATGCCCCCATCGAGAGATAAACGGGAAAAGCCATAGTTGTAACCCGTCGATTTGGTAACATTCGGAATCATCATTGTAGAAGATATCTGTTTAAATAACGAATGAGCAAAGTGGGTCTTCTTTTATCATATTCCAAAATTGCTGTTTTGGACAAGAATCAGAAGACCATGCATGATCTCAAAGTTATTTCGCAGGGTGATTTCCGGAATAACTATCGCATCCTCGTACCTCGGTTGGTTGCTTCGACCAATTGCGCCATAGTACGATTATGCACATCGTAACAATGGGAGGATTATCAGGTTTCCTCAAATTTAGATGATTTCAACAGAAGTTTGTCGAACTTGTGGTTGTCGACGTCACGGCTCTTGAGAACGAGTGCGCATGCACAAAATAGGAGTACAAAAAGAAAATTTACACTAATTTTTTTTTGGTTTTTCAAAGATTGATTCACAATTGATTTTAACGGACAATGAGATAGGACAACTTAAACCAAATAATCTGCTTACTTCACGGTAGCTCTCAAAAAGATAAACTCACAGGTGAGCGGAGGAGTAGGAATAGCGCGAAGCTTATTTCTCCTTTCGGGTCGTAGTTCCTAGGAACAACCCTCCTTATACCCACTTTATAGTTTGTTTAACTTTTCAAGGTGAGCCGCTTGGGTGATTGTATTGTGAGCCGTACGTCGTAAGAGACACAAAAGGCAAGTTTTTAAATCTTTTGTTCGAGTTGGGAACCAACAAGTTCACCGGAACTTATTATGATAATACCTCAGTTGAGAATATTATATTTTGGTATTTTACCAATTTGTGAATTTTATTTCTTTTTTTTTATTATGGACAATGTTTTTATGTTTTTGGTTTTTTTTTTTTTTTTTGGTTTTTAACTGATAATTATACTAAAAGAAATGAAAAATATTTTTGTACTTTTTTTTTTTTATAATAAAAGAAAATATTCACAATTTCAAAAACAGATGGTCAAACGTAAAGATAAACGGTTGCACAGCCTCCCCGGCAACGGCGCCAAAAATTGATCGGCCGGATTCACACCGTAAATTTATATAATATATAATAAAATATAAAATATATAAATAAGTGTAAAAACCAACAATCAATGATACCGAGAAGTAGTATAGAGCTTTCCCGGGTCGTAAATCCCCAACGAGGCTGGAATGGTAAATCGATACGATCGAAGATTTGAGTTTAGGAAAGGAATGGTTGGGAAGTTGAAAAAGTCAAATTAGATAATAACGGACTAAAAAGTTTAAGAAAAAACCTTGAAAATTACGAATTAAACTAGAAAAACGAAGGCCCAAATCCGAACAAAGGGGAAAACTGAAAATCTTTAAAAATTAAAGACTTCGAAGAAATTTCGATTCTAAACTTCTCTATGGACCAAATAAACGATGAATGAAAAAAGGACTACGACCGATAAACGGAGTTCGTTTGACCCGAAACGAGTCAAACAAAATCCCCGTACCACCCGGACCCGTTCTTTAAAAGATGAAAAGTTATAAAAATGACCCTACGAAAAATTTTATATTTTTCCTACAAACTAGATGATAAAAGAAAATTTTCTAAAAAAGCAAAATATTTTTTTGATAATTTTTGTATTTTTTATGAATTAAATAAACTTTTATCTAAATTAAATTATAAAAAATATTAAACGATTACAAAAAATTCTGAAATTTTTTCTAAAAATACTTTGTACTATAGAGTTCCTACGAAAAATGAAAAAACACAAGGTTGCTTAACAAATAAGCCCGAAAATAAGCTATACAGCTTATAAGCTTATTTGGGCAAAATGTATTTAAATACCATGCACCTTGGGTCTATAACGAAAAAGACCCAAGGGCGCAGTGGTAGAGTGTGTTGTGTAAAGGGAGGGGATGTATCGAGGGGTCCTGGGTTCGAGTCTTGCTCACCCGGGTCCCTTGTCTTCCCCTCTCCTTTTTTTTTGCAAAACTATAGGGTAGAAATTGTAAAAAACTAAACTAAAGGGTAGGCGGGCTAACTTTATTAAATTTACACTATAGTTCAAACGTGTAACCCTGCACTATGGAAAGAGTACAAAACAAACCCTACGCTTTTAGCTTATTTTTGGCTTATTGGAAAATGATTTTCAGCAAAAACTTAAAACATGAAAGTTAAAGAACAGCTTATAATTAACAACTTTAACAAAGACACTTTTGACTTTGGTCCACAGAATAAGCTAAAAATCTAGCTTAAAGTTGACAGCAACTAAAATGGCTTAAAAGCTAAAAAAAAAACTAAGTCTTTTAGACTTAGGGTCGAATTAAGCTAAGACAAGGAACTAGATAAGCTAAAAGGGTAAACTTAACCTAAATAAGCTAAAAAGGACAGGAAAAGCTACACTAAATAAGCTGTGGAAGCTTATTATGACAGGAAAGCTTAAATAAAGCTTAAAGACAAAAATTGCTTAACTTAGGCATTCAAATAAGCTAACAAAAGGGGAATAAGCAAACTAAACTATCTAACTTAACCTAAAAAGCTACAAGTTATATTGGTGCTGTTTATGGGTTTCAGAACCTGGGAAAAAAACTGGCCAGTGGATTGGGGCTTTTTGGCTTATGATAAAATAAGCTCAATTGGCTTTTTAGCCACAAACCAACCCAAACAGATTTAGAGTGGTCTACAATGAGCTTATTTTCAAAACTACGGGGAATAGGGCTGGTTTAAAGACTTGCTGATACTTGGTCTCAAAGTCAGGTTTTCAAAAAAAATGCAAAGCCAAAATTTTGACTTATTTGTCAAAGTAAAACGGGACAGAATAATGGCTTTCAAAAGGGTCTCTTGTTGACTTCTAAAGAGCTCAAAGATCTGATGGTGTAAGTGTTGCTAAGCTGTCTAAGCAGCTTATGCTTTTAGCTTATCTGTTCTCTTGCAAAATCTACAAAAGCTTTAAGGATTAACTTAGGTTAATTTATACTAAAATGTGTGATTAAAACGTGCTCAATTAGGCACAACACTCTGCACAAGGTGCGCTGTGTGCTTGTGACCCTTAACACTCCAAAACTGAAACCATTTTAATGCTTGCCAAACACCCCTTAAAGAAGTAAAAAAACTTTTTGACTTGAATTTTAATTAAAAACAATTAAGATAGACTGTTGTTAGTGACTAGCAGGGTTATTAAAAGAAACAAGGTAACACAAATTTGCTAGGGATAATAAGGGATTTAAGAGACGAATTTCATTGGAAATAACAAGAAACTCAACTTCAAACTCAAACACTTTAATTAGGAATTTTAAAACAGTTACAATACATTTGAAAAAGAGTTTACAAGTAAAAGAAAGCTTAAAGACTGAATTAAAATTACAAGAACTTAAAGAAAAAAACCATAAAACTAAAATTAATTCCTAGGTGTAGTTGCTCGGCTTGTGTTTCTTCCTTTTATAGAAGCTTCAAGGTCCTCTTCCTTCTTCTTCTTGTTGTGTTTCTTGTGTGAGTGTGAAGCTCAGCATCAAATCCTAGCCCTCAGATGAGAATTGTGCTTCTTTAAAGCTCAATCCCCACCATTGATGATGCTTCGGGTTTGGTGAGATTGCCAAAGTGGCAATCTTTTTGTTAGTGGGATTAGGGGAGGGTGATGGACTGGTTCTAGAGAAGGGTTGGGTAAATGGGAGAAGGGTATCATGTGATGGTGGGGGAATTGAGGAGGTTGGCGGGAAACAATGAGGGGGGGTGAGCTGTTATTGGTTCACAGTTTTTAAAAGTTTCCAAGTTGGCAAAAAGAAACCCCCAACTTCTAGTTACTTTCCACTCTTTTGTTTCTCTTCTTTTTTAGTTATAAGTAAGTTTCGGAAATGGCACAAATGGCCCATGTGGTTTATTGAAACAAAGATATAAAAGGATTCATGACTTGGCAGTTTCAGCCCTTGGTGTTTTAAAAGGGAAAAACAGTTTGTAAAAATGCAATTTCAGTCCCTAACTTTGTTTAAACCATTTTCTTTATAAAACATGTTTTTAAAAATTACATTTTAAGTCCTTATGCTTTATAAAAATTGTTTTTGGGCCAGTATTGGGCTTGGGTTTGTGTATTGGGCTTGGGTTTGTGTATTGGGCCCAATTGGGTTTATTTGGGCCCAATAAGGTTTAGGCTTTTGTTATTGGGCTTTTTAAGGCCCAATAAGGTTTGGGTGGGTTTTGTGTGTACAATGGCTGAGATTGGCTTGTTCAAGGGCTAGGATCGGGCCTTCAAAGTCTTCATAGTCTCTGTCAATTGCACACAAATGGGCTGTTGTCATTGATTGAGGGCCCATTTGGTCTTCACAGTCTTCATTAATATACTATTGGGCTTTCCCGGCCCATCAGATGGGTTGAGATTGCAACCAATAGTATTCTTCAATTACGGCTCCGGTTTTGACTGTTAATTTGTTGAGTTGACTTTGACTTTGACTTTTCTGGTCTTTGGCTTTGCTTTGGCTTTGTCCTTCACAGCTTTTCCATTCCGAGTCCAGTTTTGTCGTTTTGGCTTTGTTTTTCGTCCTTTTCTTGGTTATCCGTTCCTGCACAATACATTTAGCAAAACAAGCGTATCTTTGGCATTTTAAGTCCGTTTTTGGTTATTTCAGCTCGTTTTTAAAGGTAAAAGGTATGTGTATTTAAGCACATACCAAAATCCCCCATACTAAGGTATTGCCGTGTCCTCACGCAATGCTATGAAGTAAGCATTTACGAAAACTAAGACTCTTGACCCCCTCCGACTAATAACTTTGAAAAGTAGCAAAGTGTTTGTCAAAGGAAAGAATCAATAGCTTCGACAAATCCCGATTAACACCATTATTTTGTATGTACGTTGACTACTCTAATTTTTTTTTTTTTGGATTTTTGAATGGTTTGTCTTTCTTATTTAACTCACAATGGGATCATAGAGTGAGAAACGTCCATAGAATGATCTACGGATGTCCTGACGGAAAATTTCATCGTCCCCGATTTTTCACTAGTCTTAAGCCAAGCAATTAAACGAGATCATTGTCGATATAAGTTTAGGTGTAAAGCCCTCATACTTATGACTTGTGAACTTTTGAACTCCCGACATGGATAATTGATTACGTGTGTGTGCTTGATTTAACTCAACCATAGATCAACTTATTCTCATAGTCACAAAATGAATCGTGACTCAAAGCAACAATTTATTAAGACTTTGCAACTTGATTTTATAGAACTTCAAAATTATTATTATTATTATTATTTTTTTTATTATTTTTTTTTTTTTTTTTTTTTTTTTTTTTTTTTCAAGTTCTTAAAGCTAGGAATGCGTTGCTTAGTTTGAACACCTACCTAGGCCTCGCTCCCTAATAGGATATCACAACAACGTCGCGGTGTTCTAGTATTTGAAAAACCCACCCCGTTGCTAAGCCGAGTGGAAATCACATCAACACCTACTTACTAATATGGCTAAGAATAGGGTCTTAGTTTGAACCCCCCCACCCGGCCCACCACCGGTGGGTCCACACTCCCCTCACCTAGACCTTTCTTCCAAGTGAGATATCACGACACACCAAGTCCCTAGAAGCAAATATGTCTTAGTTTGAACCCCCACCTCGTGGTTAGCGGGGTGGGATATCACGACACATCTTTTGCTTGCTCCATATGATCAAATGTATGCTTTATTGGCATTAAATCTTTTCAAAACTTTTGCTTTTAAAGAATCAAGTCACAAATTTGAAGCTTTTTCTGAAAACATCGATTGACTTAGCTGAGCTTAAATCGAAACGTATGATTAGGCGGATTAGAAGCTTATGGGAGAAAAAGAACACAAGTTATTCATATAAGTTTTTTAGACAAAAATTCTTGCTTACACTTAAACTTATTATTTTAACTTCTACATTTTCTCGTTCTTCATTGTGGGAAAGCCTTTTTTTGGCCTAAAAGAACTTGCTAGGGCTCAACACGCCCGAATCGAGTCCAAAAATTTATTCCTTACCTACCCAAAAAGACAAAAACACCTTATTCTACTTTAAATTTTTTCATTTTTTCATTTTTTTTTTTTTTTGGTATTTTTGCAAAAATTTTGGTGTAAAAACGGGATTGCATGATAACAACGACTGCAGGCAAAAATCAAATCGAAGATTCCCCCCCATACTAGAACTAAACATCGTCCCACAGATGTTTTCAATGGGGTACCTACGTAAATCTTAAGGCCGTTATGAAGTATTGCCAAAAAGATAAACCTAGTCGATAAGATTTGGATACTGAATTCCCAAATTGAAGCTGAGGATGTGAAGCTCGAGTTAAAAATGACAGAATCGAGAGCCTTCACAATCCGGGAATACCTGGACATACAAAGCACACAGAACACGGGTAATGGAAAATATAAACCTTCTCACAACAAAAACACTTATTTATTACATACTACGGATAAGCATGGGGTGCCTCCCACGAAGCGCTTGTTTAGGGTCCCGACGCTTGACCCGTCCCCCGAATTTATTGGTCCATGGGGAACGTTTGGAGATCCGGGACAACCTCGGTTGGTACGTCCCCTCCAAAGTAATGTTTGATACGATGACCATTCACTTTAAAGTTGGGCCCGGAGTTTTGAGATAGCTCGACGGTGCCATAAGGAAAAACTTGGACAACGGTGAATGGTCCAGACCAACGGGATTTCAATTTGCCCGAGAAAATCTTCAGTCTAGAATTGAAGAGGAGGACACGATCACCAACGTTGAAAACGCGGTTTTTGATCTTAGCATCGTGTATCCTCTTGGTTTTCTCTTTATAGATCAGAGAGTTCTCGTAGGCCTGATCACGAAGTTCATTTAGTTCATTCAGTTGAACTTTCCTGTGATCACCCGCTGTTTGAATATCAAAATTGGTGTGCTTGAGAGCCCAGTAGGCTTTGAGTGCCTAGCCTCTATCGGTAGATGACATGCCTTTCCATAACACACGCTTATATGGAGTACACCCGATGGGTGTTTTGTAAGCTGTGCGGAAGGCCCATAAAGCATCATCTACGTTTATCCGACCATGAGGCACGATTTCCCTAACGGTTTCTTCAAGAATACGCTTAAACCCACGATTTGACACCTCAACTTGCCCACTTGTTTGTGGGTGATACGCGTGGAGAGACTAATGAGTTACCCATAACTTAAGCATGACCTTTGTAAATTGGTCATTGCAAAAGTGAGTTCCGCGATCACTTATGATAGCTCGGGGTGCACCAAATCGAGAGAAGAGAGTTTTCAAAAATTTACAGACAACTCGGGCATCATTGGTGGGGAGCGCTTTTGCTTCGACCCATTTTGACAAATAGTCAACAGCCACGAGTATGTATTTGTTCCTCTTGAAAAGAACGGAAACGGCCCCAAAAAATCAATGCCCCAAAGTCAAAGATTTCGCAAACTTGGATGGAGTTTTTTGGTCATCTCAACCCTATCGTATTTTTCCTTGACGTTGACAATGTCCACAACGGTGGACAAAGTCATGGGCATCCTTGTAGATGGTGGGGCCAATAGAATCCTGACTCGAAGATTTTTCGTGCTGTTACTTGGCACCATATTGACCCCCAGTAGGTTCCACTGTGCAAGCATTGAGAAGGTTCCTAAAGCTTCTGCCCAAACACAACGTCTTAATCACCTTTGATCAGCACAGAACTAACCAGGAAAGAGATCATCCCAGAAATAGTGATTGACATCCTTGAAGAATTTATTTTTTATACTTAGGGATGTCATACCTTATCACGAATTTTCTCCCGCATGGTAGTTTTGGCAAATCTGCAAACCATGGGGTACTTTGATCTTGAAGAGCAATCGAACCAAGAGTTTCGAGAGAAATGCTTCATTGAATTCTTTGTTTCTCGAGTTGTCTTGATCGGATTATCGAGACTGGACAGAAGAACGGCGGCGAGATTCTCAACTCCTCTTTTGTCTCGAATTTCTATATCAAACTCTTGAGCAATAAGATCCACCGCAAGTCTTGCCTTAGCATCCTTATTGCAAAGAGATACGTTGATGCAGAATGATCAGTATAAGCACTAAGCTTTTTGACATAACAGATATGACCGAAATTTCTCAAGGCAATACACACAGCAAGTATTCTTTTTCATGTAGTGGTTAAAGAGTTTGAGCCTCGTTCATAGTCCCTGCTAGCATAGATGTATAGGATGAAAATGCTTGTTTTTCTTTTGCCCGAGGACTGCCCAATTGCGAAATCGCTAGCATCGCACATCAGTTCCAAAGGCAAGTCCCAGGTCGGAGCAATTAAGAATCTGGAGCCCACGTCCAATCTTCTTTTGAGAGTGTTAAAGGAATCGACCTCACTCTTCAGAAAAGACAAACGGAGTCTCCTTTTTCAAGCAAATGAGTCAATAGGACGGGCAATTTTCGAGAAGTCCTGAATGAAATCGCCGGTAATAACCGGCGTGCCCCAAGGAAACAACGGACACCTTATGACTGAAGTCGAGATGAGGGAGTTTAGCTATTACTCTCGACTTTAGCTCTAGACAACCTCAAGACCCACTTAGAAATTTTACTGTCCGAGAGCAATGCCTTCCTTACCATGAAAAGCTCTTTTCCAGTTTAAAGACAAATTGGTGTCTTCCACACCGTTTCAACATCTTCTAAATGGTTAGGCACGTGTAGAAAGAGTCTCAAAGACCGCAAAGTCATCCATGAATACTTCCATCGTTTTTTCCAATCATATCGTGGAGATGCCATCATACATCTTAGGAACGTATCCCGGAGCATTGGGCCTAGCCCAAAAGGCATGCGACGATAGGGCAAAAGTTCCGTATGGGCATGGAATTGTGGTCCTTTATTCCTGATCTTTATGGGTCAATTGGAAACTGTAAATATCCCGAGAAGCCACTCAAGGAAACAGTAGTATTCGTTTCCATGCTAGTCTCTGAGCATATGGTCCATGAATGGGAAAGGGAAGTGGTCCTTTTTCGGGGGCTTCGTTTAGTTTTCATAATTAATACATACTCGCCATCCCGTGACCAATCGAGTATAGGAATCAGCCTCATTCTCTTTCATTTGTGATGACAGTCATACCTCCTTTTTTTAGGTACCAGTGTAACCGGGGCTCACCCAAGGGCTGTCAGCGATGGGGTAAATCACTCCACGCAAGGAGTTTTCACCTCCTTTTTGATAACATCGTGAATATTAGGGTTTACCCATCTCTGACTTTGCCATGGTTTCATGAGACCCCTTCCAATTAAGAATTTTGTGAGGACAAAAATTCCGGCTAACACCCTTTATAGTCGAGAGTTTTCCAAGCGATGGCTCGCATTGTGGTACCCAAAAAATAACCCAAAAAAATAAAATGACTTCCTTAAAACCTTGAGAAGTGCTGTCTTTTCCTCATCTTTAAAGTCTTTTAGCAAATTAAGTACAAGCAACGTTATCGCGCCTTCTAAAAATGCGTATTCAAGATGGGGTGGCAGTTCCTTTAGTTCAACCTCGGGAGGTTCATTAATGGAAGGTTCAACGGTTTTAGCTTCACAGATTTTTGATTCTTCCTAACATCAGGCATATATTAGGTCATGATTTGGGAGCGGGGGGTGGGTGTTCACTGGTTTAAAATGCCTTCTCGCATCAGGAGTCCTCCCTCAGGATTCTGATAAGTTGGAGATCAACTTCAGATGAAGTTGGAGTCATCTTCCTAGAGGCAAGAAACGAATCTTGCTTCTTCCATTAAGAGAAAATCACTGTCCCCGAAAGGAGTGAGAGTTGGAGAAGCAGTAGAAACAATAGGTCTCAGAATACGGAGTGGGATTGCCACTCGCGATCACGTTTGAAAATCCTAGGACCTCTTGAGAATACTCATCACAAGCCATATCGATGACGTCGATTTTGTTGACCGTCATATGGTTTAACAGCTGTGTATTTGAGAAGTTGGTCCCTGTTGAATGGTGATGGCTACCTTGCCAACACGAAGGGTAATCTCTCCTCCATAAACATCTATCAAAGCATGATTGTTTTTATGAAAACATCGCCCGAGAAATCAATGTGGACTCGGGGTCTGGATTCAAAATCAACAACTACGAAGTCAGCTGGAAATTGGAACTTTCCCACCATTAGACGGACGTCTTTAGCAATACCAATTGGTTCAGTGATTGAACGATCTGCTAGCTCTAACGTCATGCAAGTTGGGGTTAGTTCAGGAAGAGCAGACATCCAGACAGAATAAGCATGAGATTACATGCTCGCACAAGTAATCGGCCAATGACATGCATGTAGTAATCCCGTAAAATTCACATGGAATGCAGAAATCGGCCAGGTCTCCAAGTTCTTTGGTAACTGTTGAGGATGACCGCTGAACAGTTTTCCTTTTAAAGGAGTCCCTTGCCAATTCGCTCAATTTTTCCTTGTTTTCCAACAGAGTTTTTATAAAGTTTGAAGCAAATTAAGGCAAGATCATCAAGGCAATCGTAAACCTAATCTCGAAACTTAAATCTCTAAAGATTTCATAAAATTTCTCGATTTGTCGTTAGCTTTTTCCTTGCGCCTTTCATCATTTCTTCGTGATGGAAATGGAATTGATGCTTTAGGAAACGGGAGTAACAACAGGAGCAACATTGGGCTCAGGATTTGGATACGAGTTTTAGAAATCTTGAACAACAGGAGTTGGACAGAGCTCGGTGCTTCCGTTATAAGTAGGAGGCATCGTGTCCTTTGCACCTCGACATCTTGATTAACACTTTCAGGTCCTTGGATGGTAATAACCACTTCGGTAGTTATACCTTTTAAATCTCCTGGAGTTTGTAACAGTGTTACCAGGAAGAGTTCAGAACCGGAGTAGAAGCTGTATTAGCAAACAAAAATTTTGAAAGCATGTCAGTCAAAGTTTTGCATTTGGGATTGCAGGTTTTGAACCTTGGTTTTGCATGTTTCTCAACACTGCATCATTGCTGTGAAAATATCATTCAAAATCTGTTTTTTTGACACACCGTTGTGGTCTAGTGAGCAGGTCCTTGATGAGTCTATTGGTTGATAACACCGTTGATGAACCGAGGTCGATAAATCGACCTTGGTTGAATTGGTTTCCTCTGTTGTTGATTGAAGTTATTTTCCTCGATTAAAATTTGTTTTGACTATTTGCATGAGGATTCTGAACATGAGGAAAACCAGGAGGTCGAATTGGTTTGAGACCATTCGGAGGTCTGATAACCAGAATTAGCTTGTTGAAATTTGCCGCACGTCCTGGACACATACTCTTGAATATTTTCATGGTACATGTTGCTGTTAGTGGGCTGGACAGCTTTGAAAAGAATGACCTCCCCCACAAGTTAACGACATACACTTTTTCAACCGCTTTCCACGGGGTCGGAAAGCTGTGGTTTTGTTCTTTCAATCGATAATTAATGCCCGAACCATGTCTTGAGTTCAGCACCATCAAGATGAGACTTGCTTGGGTGGAAGAGCTTGTACTCATGTTGTAGCTACAACAGCTTGTTGTCTTGATTGACGTACCTTAGACTTGCTCTCGATACTTTTAAACATTCTCGAGGCCATTTTTCTAAGAAGTTACCACCAGCAGCTAGTTTCAAAGAAATCTTGATCATTTGAATTTAGGGCATTATAAGAAGTATCGAGTTGATGCAATTCTGAAAAACCGATGATGAGGGCATCCCTAATAAGACATGGAAACGATCCCAAGCCTCATAAAACTTCTCATCAATTTTTGCTGAAATCTCGTTGATTTCATTTCTGCGGATTGTTGTCTGTTTTAGAGGGCGGGAAGAATTAGTTAATAAATTTCGAAACAAGATCATCCCATGTTTCAATCGACCGAGGGGGTTCTTTTCTTAGCCAAATCCGGGCTGCCCTTGAGAGGAAAACGGGAAAAGCATAAGCTTAACCACGTATTTGGCTACGTTTCGGAATCTTATCGTAGAATTGACTTTTGAAATAACTGATTTGAGCTGAGGGTACTTCTTTACGTGTCCAAAAAATTGCATTGTTTTGAACAAGATTTAGAAGACCAATGCTTGATTTCAGAAGTTATATTCGCTGGATTTCCGAAATAACTATCTCATCACGTAACCTCGGTTGGTGGGGGGGTGGGGGTTATGCTTCGAGCATTGCGCCAAGTACGATTACAGCCACGCAACTATGGAGGATTATCAGGTTTCTCAGGTAGATGAATCAACAGAAGTTTGTCGAACTGTGGTTGTCGACGTCTACGTGCTTGAGAACGAGTGCGCATGCACAAATTAGAAATACAAAAAGAAAATTTACACTAATTTTTTTTTTTGGTTTTTCAAAGATTAATTCCAATTGATTTACGGACAATGAGATAAACAACTTAAACTGAAGTAAACGCTTACTTCACGTAACTCTAAAAAAGATAACCTCCACAGGTGAGGCGGAGAGTAGGAATACGGAACTTATTTCTCCATTTCGGGTCGGTAGTTTTCCTAGGAACAACCCCCCCTCCTTATACCCAATTATAGTTTGTTTCAACTTTCCGAGGTGACCGTACGTCCGTAAGAAGACACAAAAGGCAAGTTTTTAATCTTTGTACGGTTGGGAACCAACAAGTTCACCGGAACTTATTATGATAATACCTCAGTTGAGAATATTATTATTATGTTTTTACCAAGTTGTGAATTTTATTTCTTTTTATTATGGACAATGTTTTTATATTTTTGATTTTTTTTTTTTTTTTTTTTTTTTTTTTTTTTTTTGGATTTTTAAATGATAATTATACTAAAAAGAAATGAAAAATATTTTTGTACTTTTTTTTTTTTTTTTTTTTTTTTTTTTTTTTTTATATTTTTATAATAAAAGAAAATATTCACACTTTCGAAAACAGATGGTCAAACGTAACGATAAACGTTTGCACAGCCTCCCCGGCAGCGGCGCCAAAAATTGATCCGGCTCAGACTATACCTTAAAACATATATAATAAAATATCAAATATATAGTAAGGATAGTCTAAAAGCAGAGTCAATGATACCGAGAAGTAGTATAGAGTTTTCCCGGGTCGTAAATCCCCAACGAGGCTGGAATGGTAAATCGATACGAATGAATTGATGATTTGAATTGAGAAACAATTGATTTTGATTTTTAACTAGATAAACTAAAATTAATTAAAGAAAACTAAAATTATTCTACGGGAAACAAGCAGTGGAAAATGGGAATCTTAAATATACTACGGGGAACAAAAATAGTTATACGGATAAATCCTAAACTACGGGAGCATAAATAATGGCAAATGAAATCCTAAGAAATCTACGGGGAACATAATTAGGCTAAAAATACTTAACTAAAATAATTAAAACTAATAAACTAAATTAAACATGCAATTATAGACTACCGGGAATTAAATCGCAAGCTAAAACTAAAAATTTACAAAAATAAAGTCATAAAATTAATTTTAAAATTTAAATAAATTAAAAATATTCTAACTTAAAAGAAAATGTAAAAAATTTCAAAATCGGAGTTAAAAAGCGAACAAAACGGTAAGAAACGAAAAAGCCGGGCTCGTAAACGGGCCCGGAACTGAAATTTTAGCAAAAATTACCCTACATAAGTTTTTATATTTTTAATATAAACTAACTGATTAAAGAAAATTTTATAAAAAAGAAAAATATTTTTTTGTTAATTTTTGTATTTTTTATGAATTTTCTAAGATTAAAAACTAATTAAAACTAATTAAATATAAAAAGACAGAAAATATAACTATAAAAAATCTAAAAAAAATCAAATTAAATAAAGAAAAAGTTGAGAAATCTAAAAATATAAAAAGCCCTAAAAGTTACTGTAGCATTTTATATTAATTAAACTAATTAAAATTAAACCTAAAACTAAATTAAATTAAATTAAATAACTAACTAAGTTAACCTAAGGGACTAACAGTGAAAAGACAAAAGGACAAACGGGGTAACAGGGTAACTAACCACAGGGACTAACTATGTGAACTAGAAATTTCAAAATTACAGAAATGGTCCCTGAGAATGACCCCGATTGCAAGACAAGTCCCAAGTGCTTATTTTTGAAAACTTATAAAAGCAAACTTATTAAGGGGGCTTAGGAGAACATTTTTCATAAAAGGGGTATAAGCTGAAATGGGCTGAATAAGCTAAAAATGTGAGCTTTTGGGCTGACAGAAAGTTATAAGCTTGAAAAGCTTATTGGAGAAACTCAAATTAAGCTTAAAAGCTCTTTTATTTTCTTTTAGCTACAAGGCATCTATCCAGCACTCAAATAGCTGAGAGTCAATCAAGCTATTTGAAAAAGTACTTAGGCTAAGTATGGCTACTCCTCTAAAATAAATAAATAAGCCATTAAGATAAGCTAATAAAAAATAAGCTATTTCTAATAGTAAAAAAAACAGAAAAACACCTAAATAAAGCCTAAAATAAGCTAATCTAGAAGAAGAATTAAGCTGTAAGACTTAGGGGGCTTAAAGGATTCCTAATAAGCTACTAGGAAAAGAAATATAAACCTATGTTAATTAAGGCATAAAAAGGAAAAGAAAAAGAGGGTGATGTGCGGTGCTTGTTTTTGCTCCAGGGCAAACTGACATAAGGCCGGTGATTGTGAAGGTGTGGTGTTTTTTGTGCTTATAAAATAAGTCAAAAGGCTTAGACAGAAAAGCAATGTAAACTGATTTAAGGGACATAGAATTGAATTATTATTTCCAAAATTTGAGCTTTTAAAAACAAATAAAACCTGCTGATAAACCAGCTTGAAAAAGGGCTTTTCCACAAATTACACTTGACATTTTGACAGCCTCAAGGATTTGACTATGGCAAAGACAGAGCAAATCTCCTTGTATGCTGCATTTGGCTTCTAAAATAGACAATAAGTAAACAACCTATTAACTATTAATCTAACATTAAGACTAATCCACTAACCTAATGTCTTTTTTTTTACAGAAAAAATGATACCAATCTATAGAAAAACTCAAATGCCACATTTATCACTTAAAAACTTTTGATTTCTTAATAAATGACCTGAGATTCTAGCCTCAAGATGCTGAGAGTTCCAAACCCATGCACATCCCCTTTTGACCCATTTTAACCCTACTGCCAAACACCCCCTTATTTTCAAAAACCTTTTAAACAAACTGATTTGACATTAAACCTGAACTTAATTACTTAACCTTGTGATTACTTGACTGGATTATTGGCAATGTAAGACAATTAAGTTTAACAATTTTACACCTATTTATCTAAGATTAACAGGTTTAGAGAGTTTAACATGAATTTAAAAATTTTGACAGTAACAAACAAAACTTCAAAAAAGAACTTTCAAATTTTCATTGATATAAACGAGATTACAATTCAAACTGTGAGAAAAAACTGAATACTGGATTACACTGCTAAACATAAAGTTTAAATTCAAGTAAAAAAAAAGAAAAAAGGTCTCCTTCATTCGGCTTGTGTTTCTTCCTTTTATAGAAGTCCAAGGCTTCTATACTTGTGCTTTTTGTGTGTGTGGAGTCTCAGCATCAATCCTAGCCATTGATTGGTCCTTTGTGCTTCTTTTTA
The DNA here is from genome assembly GCA_026074375.1 of Tanacetum coccineum. NCBI lineage: Eukaryota > Viridiplantae > Streptophyta > Magnoliopsida > Asterales > Asteraceae > Tanacetum > Tanacetum coccineum. The sequence continues at coordinate 13,092 of BQNB010074759.1, read as the reverse complement.
ATCAATCCCCACCATTGATAGGACTCGGGGTTGATGAGATTGCCAGCGTGGAGGCTGATTAGGGTTAGTGGGTGGTGGGAAGGGATTGGACTGGGTAGAGGGTTGTCTGGGTAAAAGCTTGAGGTGTAACTCGTGATGGTGTGAGGCTCTAGGGAAATGGCGGGAAAGATATTGAGGAGGGGACGTTATTGGCTAGCAGGTTTTTGAAAGTTTCAAGTGCCCAAAAAGAAACCCCCATCTTTCCTTTACTTGTCACTTCTTTCTATTCTTTTTAATTTCAGTTATAAAGAAGTTTAAGAATAGTTACAAACAGTCCTTGTGTTTTATTAAAACAAAGATATAAAAGGTTTTAAATAATGGCAGTTTCAGCCCTTGTGTTTTATAAAGAGATAAAAGTTTTGGAAACTTGCAAATTCAGTCCCTTATATTTTTAAAACACTTTTTCTTTTTACAAACATTTTTAAACTTGACAATTTAGGTCCCCAGGGTTTATAAAAAATGGTATTGGGCCAGTAATGGGCTTGGGTTATGTATTGGGCCCAACTGGGTGTGTTTGGGCCCAATAAGGGTCAGGCTTGTGTTATTGGGCTTTTTAAGGCCCAATAAGGTTTGGGTGGGTTTTGTGGGATAGGTGAGTTTTGTGTGTACACTGGCCGATGGTTGGTTTGTTCAAGGGCTAGGATCGGTTCTTTCAAAGTCTTCATAGTCCTGTCAATGGCACACAAATGGGCTGTTGTCATTGATTGAGGGCCCATTTGGTCTTCACAGTCTCCAAATAATATACAATTAATGCTTTCCCGGCCCAGCAGATGGGTTAAGAGTGCATCCAATAGTAATTCTTCAATCGGCTCCGGTTTTGACTGTTAATTTGTTGATTGACTTTGACTTTTCTGGTCTTTGGCTTTGATAGGCTTGTCTCTTCACATCTTTTCCATCGTGCCTGGTTTAGTCATTTTTTATCTTTGTTTTCCTTGTCTTTTGGTGTGAATCCTTTTCCTGCAAAACACAAGTGTAAAACGAAACATATCTTTGGGCATTTTCTGTCTGTTTTTGGTCATTTAAGTCCGTTTTTAATGGAGAAAGGTATGTGTATTTAAGCACATACCAGAGATCATCTCCACTCTTATGAATTCTTATCATCCTCTCTTAAGAGATGAACAAGAATGGTACCTGGCCAATGCTAGTGTTACCCCGACTATAGAAAAAATATTCTTCTACTGGGTTATCCTTACATTCTGACCCACGGGAAACCAAGCATAAGAGCTCCATCACCAAAACATATGTATATGGGATACGGCCATGTATGCACAATTAGCACTGTCTAAAGAACTTGAGTCTAGAAAATTCCCGCACCGACAAGTGCTACACGCATTCAACATACAAGACTGGGGACAAGTAACCGTATAGTATGGCCTGATCTATTTATAACGATTAAGAGCTTACTATCTGAAGACTTATAAACAAGAAGTCTAGCATAACAGGTTCAAGAAACCATATCATACTAGACTGTGGGACATGTTTGACCCATAGTAATTTCACGACCCATTTTACTACGAATATGGCCTAATCCATTTACTATCGCTACTTAAAGATAACTTAGGGCCCAGTGGGTCGTGTCACGACCACGGTCTGGGCCGCGGGTTGCTCTAGAAATAGCAACCAGCATCGCGCTCTGTCGTGAACCAAGGAGTCATAACTTTGACTCTACTTATGACCATTTAATGAGAAATTAATATGACTTGTTACTTATCCCATAATTAATATTACCGATACTTATTAGGTAATTAATGTTAATCGTTATATTAATTATGGACTCGAAAGGTCTTAGGGTTTTACCCCTATATAAGGAGACCCTCGTCTTCCATTCATAGGTATGTTCTACACTTTAAGAACCCTAAACACTCTCCATACCAATAATCACCGATTATAACCATAACCCGATTACTTACTCTCACGCCGGAGTCTAATCGTGGGAGACAATCCCACGGTAAGCCTAACGGTGCTTTCACTCTTCGTGCGCTATGGGGGGATGTCTCACAATCAAGATCACTGGTGCAAAGAGCCGGAGCCAAGCAACCCGAAATATACCTAATTCGGGCCTGATCTAGGTACATCCAACTTTTGTATCAATAGTATGCTTTCAAGAAATTCTGGCCATATCTTGTCTTGTCCAAAAGTATAGTGTATACGGACCAACTCTCTCCTAGTTTTTTTTTTTTTGTACTTGCTTGCTAAGCAGGATGCAAAGCCAAGATTGCTCGGTGATTTTGCCTGCTACCAAGAATTGATGTCGTATCCCGTGTAATAAAGGAGCAGAAATCTCGCCGCAGACCACCTTTCTAGTCCTGGAAAATCCCCATACAAATGAGCACGAGAAAAAGGAAATTACGAAGAGCTTTTCCTCTCGAGACCACTTGGGATGGTTACCTTTCAGTGGTGATTAATGATAATGCCCCATGTTTGCCGATTTTGCAAACTACCAGAAGCATAAAAAATGAGATCAAAGGGATTCGTCGCAAACAGAAAAAGGAATTTTTTCAAAGACGTCAACACATTACTTTTGGGACGACCCCCTTTCTATTCAAGATCTGTGCAGACCAAGTAATTATGTTTCGTTGTGTTTCTGGCAAGAAGCTTATGACATTCCATAAAGCTTGCCACATGGGACACACCGGGGACACTAGGTGCCCAATGATACACAGCTAAAAAGTGTCATCGATTCATGATTTTATGGCCCACAATCTACAAGTATGCCCACGACTTGTCACCCGATGTGACATTTGTCCAACGTCAAGGCAAAATTCGCTAACGTGATGAGATGCCACAAAAACTCTATCTCAAGTTTGCGAAATCATTGACATGTGGGGCATGACATTAAGGGGCCGTTCCCGTCTTCAAGAGGGAACAAGATAAACTCTGGACATACGATTACCTATCAAAAATGGGTTGAAAGCAAAAGGCGCTCCCCACCAATGATGCCCCCCGCCCGAAGTGTTTGAAATTTCTTAAATCTCTCTTCTCCGCTTTGGTGCCCCTCGTGCAAATCATAAAAGTGATCGCGGAACCCATTTTGCAAAGACAAATTTTCAAAGGTCATGCTTAAAATAAGGAGTTACACATCGGCTCTCACCGCGTATCATGCCACAAACAAGTAGACAAGGTTGAGGTACTCCAATCGTGTTTGAAAAAGGAATCTAGAAAGTAACCGTGGGCGAAAATCGTGCCCTTGGTCGGGATAAATTAGATGATGCACTTTGGGCTTTCCGCACAGCTTACAAAACACCCATCGGGTGTACTCCATATAAGTTAGTGTACGGGAAGGCATGTCATCTTCCAATCGAGCTCGAGCACAAAGCTTACTGGGCCCTCAAGCATACCAACTTTGATATCAAAACAGCGGGTGATCACAGAAAATTTCACTCAAGAACTAATGAACTCGTGATCATGCCTCAGAAAACCTCTTTGATCTATAAAGAGAAAAACAAAGAGAAACCATGACTCAAAAATCAAACCGCGTGTATCAACGACGGTTGAATCGAGTCCATATCCTCTTAACTCTAGAAAAAAGATTTCTCAGGCAAGCTTAAGACCCGCTGGAGTTGACCATTCACTGTAACCCAAGTTTTTCCAAGTGGCACTGCGAGTTACTAAAACTTCCGGAGCCAAATTTCAAAGTTAATGGTCATCGGTTGAAGCACTACTTTGGAGGGGACATACCAACCGAGGTTGTCCCGAATCTCCAGACGTTCCCCATGGACCAATAAATTCGGGGACGGGTCAAGCATAACGACCTTAAACAAGCGCTTCGTGGGAGGCACCCCATGCTTATCAGTAGTAGTAATAAATAAGTGTTTTTGTGTGAGGAGGCTTACATTTTCCATTACCCGTGTTTTGTCCATGTTTTGTGTGCTTTGTGTTGTATGTCCCAGTAATTACCGTATTGTGAAGTATCTCGTGCTCACAAATATCCACATGAATTTTCACAATCCTCAGACTTCATTTTGGGAATCCCAGTATCCAAATCTAATCGACCTAACGTGTTTATCTTTTGGCACACTTCATAAACGCTTAGATTGCGTAGGAACCCCTTTGAAACATCGAGGACGATGTTTAGTTCTAGTATGGGGGGATCTTCGATTTGATTTTTGCCTGCAGTCGTTGTTATCACGCAATCCCGTTTTTACCACCAAATTTTTGCAAAAATACCAAAAAATTGAAAAATTTTAAAAATTTTCAAAAATAAAATAAGTGTTTTGTCACAGTTTTTTGTCTTTTCCTAAATGTAGAATTGAGAATAATTTTGACTCGATCGGGCGTGTCTGAGCCTAGCTAGTTCCTTCACTTAACCACTTGTAGGCTAAGCTTCAAACGAATTCGATTTTGCTTTGAATTTAATAAGGGAAGAACAAGAAGTGATAGAAGTAAATATAAGTTTATGTGCAGAACAAAAACTTAATATGATTAACTAGTGCTTTTCTCACCATTAGCTTCCAATCCACCTAATCATAACTGCTCATTTCAAGTTCCCAAATTAATCAATCAATGTTTTTTAGAAAAAGCTCAAATTTGTAACTTGATTCATTAAAAGCGAGAATTTTTCTTTCTTATTAATTTGAAAGTTAAAATGCCAAAGACGGCATGAAATGAAGTATGAAGCAAAAATGCATGAATATTGAAATTATGCCAATAAAGCATACATTTGATTATATGGAACAAGTAAAAGATGTTTCGTGATATCCCACTCCGCTAACCACGAGGTGGGGGTTCAAACTAAGACATCTTTACTTCTAGGGATTTGGTGTGTTGTGATATCTCACCAGGAAGCGAGGTCTAGGTGAGGGTTCAAACTAAGACACTTATCCTTAGCCATAATAGGAAGAAGGTGTTGATGTGATTTCTCACTACGCTAGCAACGGGGTGGGTTTTCAAACTAAGAACACCGGTCGTTGGTTGTGATATCCTACTAGGGAGCGAGGCCTAGGTAGGTGTTCAAACTAAGCAACGCATTCCTAGCTTTAAGAACTTATGATTATAATGATGAAGATGTTGCAAAAAGTTCTACAGTTAAAATCTCGTTCTTTAAAATCAAGTTACAAGGTCCTAATAAGTTGTTGCTTTGAGTCATGATTCATCTTGAATTACGACTATGGAAATAAGTTGATCTATGATTGAGTTGAAATGAGTACACACATTTAAATCATATATTCATGTTGGGAGTTAAAAGTTCACAAGTCATAAGTATGAGTGCTTAGCATTTAGACCATATTATTGACATGATCTTGTTAATTGCTTTGGTTTGGAGCTAGTGAAAAATCGGGAATGAAGATTTATCCGTCAGGACATCCCGTAGATTATTCTATGGGCGTTTCTCATTCTTAATGGACCAATGTTTGATATAATAAAGGACGTCGATAAAAGAAAAGGAAAAATCCAAAATATTAGGGATAGTTTAGTGTATATAAAAAAAATATGAAAACGGACTTGTCGAGAGCTTTTGATTCTAGTTTCCTTGACAAACACTTAGCCAACCTTTTTCAAAATATAGTCGAGTAGGAGGGCGGGATAAGATTCTTAGTTTTTTCGTAAATGTTTACTTCATAACATTGCGTGAGGACACGGCAATACCTTAGTATGGGGGATTTTGGTATGTGTTTAATTACACATACCTTTTACCTTTAAAAACGAGCTAAAATAACAAAAAACGGACTTAAAATGCCAAATATACGCTTTTGCTAATTGAGTTGTTCATAGAACGGATACTAAGAATAATGACGAAAAACGAAGCCAAAACGACAAAACCGGACACGGAATGGAAAAGCAGGAAAAAGACAAAGTCAAAGTCCAAGCCCAAGTGTAGAAAAGTCAACCCAAGTCAACCCGAATCAAAAGTCCAAGAAAAATAAGTTAAAGGACTAAACATGTAAATTCCCTAAACTTAATTAAAAGAAAAAAAGAAGAAAAGAAAACCAAGTGTCCATACTGCCAATGAGGCAGAAGTTATACCCCGAGGGGCATTCCTCCTGCAAAAGCATAAAGCTATATATAACCCTTGGTTGGTTATATGCAAATCCCAAACCCTTAACACACAAGACGAAAAAAATGCAAAGCCTCTTATAACCATGAGTGGACCAACCTTGCCAAACCATCCCCAAACTGTGCCTGTCAATCCCCCAACCTTTATAAACCCTTTCCGCCCCTTTTCAAATCCTAACCAAATCACGGATTCATCCTCTCTTTTACCCTTGCAACCCAAACCACCGCCATGGGACAAAACCTACCCCCCTCCCTCCACTATCTTTCCACCATAAAGAGGAACTTTGCATGTTGGCATCCATAAATCCACCACATTCGATCAAGGGTTCGGATCCAAAGTTTGGGTACCAAGGCAAAATAGAGGGCCAGGATTATTTGCTCTTTACACTCACACAACAAGCACACCTCATTTCTGTGTCTACAAAGAAGCACAAAGGCAAGAAGACAAAGAGAAGACACAAGACCTAGTCGTTTTTCTCCTATATAAAGATTGTAAGCCCATTGTGGCGAAAAAAGTAGTTTTACAGTTAGTTTTTATGTAGTTTTAGTAGTTCAAGTGTAGTATTTAAAATAGTTTTAAGTGTTTTTAAAAGTTTTCATGTACTTTTAATTCAAGTCTTAATGAAAATTCAGTAAGTTTTATACTTATGTTCTAAGTTTCATGTGTTTCTTTAAATCTTTAAAGATCTCAATATAAGCTATTCACAAAACCTGTTCAACATTTTTTTAAGAGAAATTACAAAAAAACAAAGGCACTGTTGGATTGAAAAGAAAGCATGGATGAATGAGCTATTTTGGAAGGCTTATTGGGTTTCAGCTTAGTTTAAGCTTATTTATAAGCTTGGGGTAGGAATTTAGAGCTTAATTAGGTTTCAAAGAATCCTTTTTGAACAAAGGATTAAAGGTAAAATTTCTTTTAAACTTTGCTTTTTACTGTAGCAAATAGCTTATAAGCTTATTTTTAGCTTATTACTGTTTTTATGCTTATTAGTGTGTGTTTATGCTGAAGTATGCTTATTAGTGCTTTTCATTTCATTATTATGCCATTTGATCAAAAACTGTCATAAGTAGCTCATACTGTCTAGCTTATTGCATCATTTTTAAGTGCTTATTTTTGTAACTTTTTATCTTTTAGTTGTCTTAGATTGTTTAAGTAGTATTTGTCTTTCTAAAATTTCAGTTTAAATTAGCTTTTATAGGTTTAAAAAGTCATTTTCAAAATTAAAGGGGTGTTTGGGTCAACATGAAAAACGGGGCAAAATGGTCTTTGGTCACTCAAGTAGTTTTAGCTTAAGTTCTCAAGCTCATTTAAGTTGTTGTTAAAAGTTTTTAAGTTTTAAAATTGTTTTTCAAGTTTTCTAATTGTTCCTTTGAAACTGTGGATTTTAAGAAAAGCCACAAGTGCTTATTTAGATAAGCACTTGGGAATTTGAGTTTTAGTTTAAAAAAAGGAAGTGAGTTCATTGTGTGGTGTAAAAACTCAGCTACAAAATCCCATTAGGTCTTTTTGGACTAGTAAGACAAACAGAACCACCAAAGTTTTTAGTGTCATTTAAAAAAAAAATCAAAGTCCCATTTTCATTCAACAAATTCAGCAAGTTAAAATGAGTTTTAGAATGTCAAAATTGGTGCACAAATCCAATTGCTAGTATACTTTAGCTGTTTTCACTTATTTTTTAGTTTTGAGCTTATTTGACAGCTTTTAAAAAGCTGTCAAATAAGCCCCTTGTGTTAAGCATTAATCTCCCCTGGTGCAAAGGGGAGATTTTAAGCCCTCTTTTCTTAGCTTTTAAGTGTGCATAAGTCCTAGGATTTGGCTTATTTTGAGAGCCCATAAGCTTCTTAAATAAGCCCTTTCAATTTCAGCCATTAGGAAGCTATTTGATGGCTTATTTTTAAGCCTTAAACAAACTAGCCCATTTTGACTGTTTTTGCTCAAGTTTAGTGAAGGGACTGCTTATTTTTCCTTTAGGCTTATTCAGCTTATTTCATAAGCTCATTTGTGTCCCTTATAGTTTTTTAGGATAGTGTGTTATGATGTTTTGCTTATTTCTCTTTTACCTAGCTTATTTGTCCAAGTAGTATAAGAGCCCTTTTTAGCTTTTAAAGCTAACTTTAGACTTTCATCCACTTAATCTTTTAAGCGTATATTTAGTTTTAGCTTTTAACCTTCTAAGCTTATCTAGGTTAGGTTTAGACCCTTTTTTAGCTTATTTAATCCAAGTCTTAGCTTATTAGACCTCAAGAGCCAAAATGACTTAGCCAAATTTAGCCTTAAGCCCATTTTAAGCAAACTGTCGTTTTAAAAGCTTATTTTGAAGCTTATTTAGAGCTTTTCAGAAAAACTTGTAGTTGAGAAAGTTGTTAAGCCCCACGAGCTTAACAACTTTGCTTTACAAAGTTTTTCCAAAAAAAAAGAAAGGAGACAAGGGGTGACCCGGGTGAGCAAGACTCGAACCCGGGTCTCTACCCTCGTACACCTCTCTTTTGTACACACACCATACCGCTGCGCCCTTGGGACTTTTCTGTTATAGTCCCAAGGGCATTAATACTTATAGACGTTTTGGCCTTTTAAGTATATAAGCTGTTACAGCTTATTTGAGGGCTTATTTATAAGCCAACTTTGTGTTTTTTTATTTTTCGTAGGATTTTTATAGTATAAAGTACTTTTAGTAAAATTTTCAGAATTTTTCGAAGTCATTTAATATTTTTTATAATTTAATTTAGTTAAAAGTTTAAAAAAGAATCATATAAAATAAAAAATTATCCAAAAAAAAAAAAATATTTTTCTTTTTAGAAAAATTATTTTGTCGTAAGTATATGTAGAAAAATATAAACTTTTTCTAGGGTCCATTTTTACAACTTTTCATTTTTTTAAAGAGCGTGTCCGGGGCGGTTGTGTTTGTTTGACATCAGTTTTTGGGTCAAGACGACTCCGTTTTCGGTCTAGTCCTTTTTCATTCTTCCCGATATTGTTGTTCCCTAGAGTAGTTTAGAAGCAAAAATTTCTTCGTAGGGTTAATTTTGAAGATTTTAGGTTTTTCCCCATTTGTTCGGGGCCCGTGCTCTCGTTTTCTAGCTTAAATTCATAATTTTTAGGTTTTTCTTAAACGTTTTAGTTTTTATTTGTTTTAATTAGCCTTTCCACACTCTCAATCATTTTTCCATTCAAACTCCAATCTTCCGACTGGATCGATTCTCCAGTCCAGCTCATTGGTGATAAACAGACGCTGGAACATCTATACTACTTCTCGGATTTATTGATTCCTTTTTTGCTTTTAGTACTATCTTTACAATAATAAATTTTATATTTTATTATATATTTTAAGGTGTAGTTTGGCAGCGATCAATGGCCTAGCCGACATGCCCAATTATGGGAAGTTTTTAAAAGATCTTCATGAGCAACAAAAGTAAGATGGAGCAAATCTTTGTTGCCTTCTTAAATGAAGAATGCTCCGTAATTGTTTAAAACAAGCTCCCACCTAAATTGGGTGATCCTAGAAGCTTTCTACTTACCACATATTACCTTATATGTTACAGTTGAAATATATCTCTCTTGGATATGCTTGGTGTAAGCATCAACTTGATGCCATATTCATTATACGCTTCACTTTCTGGAAACAACTTGAAACTTAAAAGGATGAGTATCCGCTTAGCTAATCATACTTACCAATACCCGATGGGAGTTGCTGAGAACATGCTCGTCCAAGTTGGAAAGTTCGTATTCCCTGTAGACTTCATTATCTTGCAAATGGAGGAGGATGAAAAAGTTCCTCTCATTTTAGGAAGACCATTTCTACACAGAATATAAAAGAGACCGTAGATGCCATCATCCTGAGTCAAAAACAAAGAACTGAAACTTAGAGTTGGAGATGATAGAATCACCTTGTTAATTAACAAAACTATGCAACATTCTCACTCCAATGATGACACATGCTTCTGCATAGATGTTATTGACGAAGTAACGGAGAAATAATTGGATGCAATACTCGACGATTCTGAACCATTCTTAAGTACATCAGAAAAAATTAACAAATCATCTCTCTACAAAGAATTCAAAAAATTCATGGCAGTCGATGTCAAAGAAATCCCTGAACATGAGGAAGAAGTCGAGGACAATTCTAAGGAATTACCTCTTGAGGAAAATTTAATAATCAAGACTTCTATCCAAGATCCACCAACTGATCTTGAAATGAAACCTCTTCCCAAACATCTCGAATATGCTTTTCTGGAAAAATATTATCTTCTTCCAGTAGTCATATCCGTTCTGCTCAAAGACGATGAAAAGAAACGACTTGTTTCCGTTCTCAAGAAACACAAGGAGGCGTTTGCTTGGAAAACATCCGATATTCTGGGCATTAGCCCATCTTTCTGCAAACACAAAATCAACTTTGAGGACGACGCCAAACCGTCATTTAAAGACAACATCGACTTAACCCAAACATGAAAGAAGTCATAAAAATGAGATTATCAAACTTCTCGATGCTGGTATCATTTACCCCATCAAAGATAGTCCTTGGATAAGTCTTGTACATTGCGTACCTAAAAAAGGAGGAATGACCGTTGTACAAATCGTGAAAAAGACCAATCTTGTCTCTACAAGAACTGTGAGCCCGGTTTGGCGTGTATGTATTGACTACCGTAAGTATAACTAGAGCCTACCCGAAAGGATCATTTTTCCTCTACCTTCATGGATCAAAAATGCGGGAAAGGCTAGCGGGGAACAAATTCTTTTGCTTTCTCGATGGATTTTCTGGTTATTTCCAAATTCTAATCGAATGTGCCGATCAGGAAAAGACTACATTTACTTGTCCCTATGGAACCTATGCTTACAAACGTATGCCTTCTGGTCTTTGTAATGCACCAGCCACTTTTCAGAGGTGCATGATTGCCGTCTTTCAAGACATGCTTGAAACCTCCATGGAAGCTTTCATGGATGATTTTGGTATTTGGAGATTGATTCGATTATTGTCTTGTAAATCTTGAACAAATGCTCATCCGATGCAAAACAAGCTCATCTTGTTGTAGAATAGGGAGAAGTGGTTACAACTTTATGGAGACAAAGGAATAGTGCAATGGGGGGGGGTGGGGGGGGGAGGAAACAAAGTGCGCCTCCCAATGTAAGATTAGAAGTCACAAGGCAAAAATCGACTTGATAGCCAATCATCTTGCCACTGGACTAACGTCAAAGAAGCCCGTTAGGAGTTTTGTTCGGACATGCAGGATTTTATTGTCGATACATTAAAGAATTTTCCAAGATCTCTCGTCCAATGACGAAACTTTTGGAAAAAGACACAGTCTTTGACTTCAATGAAGAATGCATCAAGGCATGGGATGAAGATATAGATGCTAACTTCCCTGACGAAACCCTCATGAATGTATCATCGAATGATGAAGACAAAAGTCCATGGTTCACCTATTTTGCCAACTATCTCGTTGGAAAATTTCTCAAAAAATGTTTAACTTACGCTCAGCGATTTAAGTTCTTATTAGAACTCAAGCATTATTTCTGGGACGATCCATATCTCTTTAAAATGTGACCGATGGGATGATCAGGAGATGTGTATACGGTTCCGAGACCCAGAAAATTCTTGATGAATGTCATCATGGCCCGACTGGGGGACACTATGGTCCTTCCACCATAGCAAAGAAAGTATTTGATGTTGGTTTCTATTGTCAAACAATTTTCAAAGAGGCTCATACTCTTGTTCAAAACTGTGATGCATGCCAACGTTCTAGTAGCTTATCACGTAGAGATGAGATGCCTCAAAACAACATCCAAGTCAGAGAAATATTCGACATATGGGGAATCGATTTCATGGGACCATTCCCTAAATCCCATAAGTTCGAATACATTCTCGTTACTATTGATTACGTGTCCAAATGGGCAGAAGCTAAATCTTTACCAACAAACAATGCACGAGTTGTAATCAATTTTCTCAAGAAACTTTTCTCTCGATTTAGCATTCCTAAAGCTTTGATAAGTGACAGAGGTACTCACTTATGCAATAAACAAATGGAGAAAGTTTTAAAACGATATGGAGTTCATCATCGTTTTGCTACAGCTTACCATCCGCAAACCAGCGGGCAAGTTGAAAACATCAACAGAGCCTTAAAGAGAATTCTCAAGAAAACAGTCAAGGATAATCCTTCTGTTTGGTCAAGGAAACTTAATGACGCTCTGTGAGCATTCCACACGGCATACAAAAGACCAATTGGCACTACAATGTATCGGTTGTTGTAAGAAAAAACATGTTACTTGACAT
>BQNB010074758.1:11514-31682 GCA_026074375.1 Tanacetum coccineum | reverse complement strand
CATTTTTACCAAGTACATTATCCATTTAATGTACCATTTACAACGTTATATCAAAATAGACTTTATTCGTTAACGTTTATATCAAAACCCTAATTAAATGTAATGTATACATATAAAATGAATGTGCAAGCCTTCAAACATGTATACAAGTGTACAATGCATAACATTTGAAATATAATTTATGTGGATCCAATAAATCGTTGTAGCTCTAGGTTGTTTAGACTTTTAATCTAGGATAATGATAACATAGGCGGAATATTCAAACATAGAATCAATATTATCATAACAAGGTTTTACCAAACATTCACCATAGCCCCAATATTATTTGATCAAGATAATACGATTACATCAATGAACTGTAACAGGGATCAAGGAAAACCTTGATTACCTTGAGGCTACACCAACTCTATAGACATCTACATCTCTAACACTTTGTGTACACACACTTTTCTGGATGCATAAAACAATATGCCTATGATCTCTTTATATAGGGAGAGATCATGACTTACAAAGGAAGATAATAAATACAATAAGGAAACTAAATCTTTTAATCTTTATCTTTATTCTTCTTGAGCATATCTTTTAGTATCTTCTGATATCTTCCATCTTTTGTAGAATATACTCCACCAGCTTGAAGAATCTCTTATTGTCGATTTAGGTCCTTTTCCTTTAAGTCCTTCTTGTTTCATTCTTGTTTTGTCTTATCAACTCAAATATAATTCCCAACAATCTTCCCCTAGTTGATAATGACAAAACCAAATAAGCACGAACTTCCCCTGAAGTTAATATACGAATGAAACTTCCCCTTAAACTACCAAGGATCTACAAGTTGCAAATCATCAAATCTTCTTCCCCTTTTTGTCAATATCAAATAGGAGACTAAAGTATGCAACTTTGATCTTCACAACTACGAACCAATATTACACTTCTAATCCAAGTATTCCAATGACCCAAATTGCCCTCCATTACGCACCTTAAGAAAAATGAACTTGAGCAGTAGAAACTTACACTAGCAGTAGTAACAAAGGCTAGCAGTAGTAAAAACCTTCACCTCAATGTAGCATATAAATGGTTAAACATTTTAACATTAAGCTTCCCCTGAAACCCATATGTTAACCATTTCTTGAATCTTCAATTCTGTAGGCTCTATGTAATGATTACTGATGAAGAAAACTAAGTATTACCAATTTGATGCTGAAGTAGAATAACCCAAACTTGTATCTTATGTCTTGCACTATAATATGATAAGAACTCATAATCTTCTTCTTCGTTTTATGAGTAGACCTCGATCTCTTGATAAATCCGCATGCCTTACATGAGTCACTGACCACGTGATAGTAAATACCTGTGAGTACTATAATGTATCTCCTTACATCAGGTAAAAACTAGTTTTATCAAGTCTTCATCATAAACCGTATATAACCAAACAAGTTATCTCTAAAGTGTTACACTCACTTTAAGATATGATAAAACACAAACCAAATAATTCCACTTCATCTTCAAATAAGTGATAAACAATCTTCTTCGTAATCAATTAATCAATGAATCCAAAAACGAGCCTTTTTCAGTTTAATTGAATCCTTTTCAATCAGAGATCCAAAAATAAATACCTTCACTCCTTTTTCTATCCGAGATCTTTTTTTATAATCAACTGAGAAGAAAAATTCATTCTTTGTACGATATCGGTTAATACTAATAGTTGTAGTAATTATCGGATGAGTCTACCAGCTGAATCCTTTGAGCATCATAAATATACTTGGACGAACAATATTAATACTCTTTTGCACCAAGCAGTATTAATAACCATGTACATGAACATCCAACAGTAGTAACATGTATGCAATAGCATTCTTTCATTACTCGAACAGCAGTATCCATGCTTGGCAGCGAGCAGCATTAACATTCATGGCTGAATATCAATATTAACTTCATGCTATTAACAGTACTAATAACCAATTGACAGCATTTAAAGCCCAATAGCAGGGTCAATACATTGAAGCCCATCCATTATCCAACACGTCTTTTATTGAAGATTTTGAAAATAGGCAATAACTTAATGTCATTAAACTTCCATAATATAGAATCACGATATGCATGAGTCAATGCCTTCACGGTATTCATATCTAAACCCTACAAATCAGGGTTTCAACACGACCAAATCTTCTTTCATTATAACAGATTTAATTCTTTCATAAAACAATAACCCTGTAACTTTCTCTCCACATCTTCATGTCAGATTCACCCTTCTGAATCGTTTTATCCAAATCTCTTACCCAAACCCAATCTGAGATCAATACTGAATTCTGCTTTCTCACTAACAACGAACCCTACAAATTGAAGTACTTATCATCCACACACAACGATCCATTGCTAATACCAGGCTGCTATTATAACCCTAACCATGTATTAGGTTTTCGACATCCATATAACTCATTAATATCCATCCCGTCCAGAACACAAACCCTAATAATCTTTGTCAGCAAATAACGTCCCAATGATGAACATAATCTTCACGAACACATTAAGTCATAGAACCGCTTTCTTCTTTGACAGAATTAGGGTTTCGATCTTCTTTATGAGCAAAGAACATCATCACCATACAGCTAAAAACACATCAAGAACCACCAAAGAAGATGCTCCATCGATGTTTAAACAATTTAAAACAGTCGTATGTCTTTGAAGATCGTTTAGGGTTCGTTAACATATGATCACAATTAACAAAACTCTAATGATTGCGTTGAAGAGCAGAATTACCAACGAGCAGAATTAAAACCTTTGGTGGATTCATTACAGATCAATAATCAGAAACTTAAACTAGCAGTAGTAATAATGACTAGCAGTAGTAAAAACATTCACCTCATATGTTGCATGAACATATCCAGATGGTTAAACACTTTGTCAATTAAGCTTCCCCTAAAACCAATATGTTAACCATCTCTTGATTCTTCAAATTCTGTAGGCTTTTTTTAAAGATTCTATAGGCTTCATTGATATATCCTATAACAATAAGTAATACGTATGTTTATTCATTCATATTCATTGTTTCATTGATATATCTTCTAGATATTAAAGAGTAGATTTCGCATACTCCATGCCAGGCCATAAGGCTCTGATACCAATTTTGGATCCAATAAATCATTGTAGCTCTAGGTTGTTTAGACTTTTAATCTAGGATAATGATAACATAGGCGAAATATTCAAACATAGAATCAATATTATCATAACAAGGTTTTACCAAATATTCACCATAGGCCCAATATTATTTGATCAAGATAATACGGTTACATCAATGAACTGTAACAGGGATTAAGGAAAACCTTGATTACCTTGAGGCTATACCAACTCTATAGACATCTACATCTCTAACACTTTGTGTACACACACTTTTCTAGATGCATAAAACAATATGCCTATGATCTCTTTATATAGGGAGAGATCATGACTTACAAAGAAAGATAATAAATACAATAAGGAAACTAAATCTTTTAATCTTTATCTTTATTCTTCTTGAGCATATCTTTTAGTATATTCTGATATCTTCCATCTTTTCCAATTAAGCACGAAACTTCCCCTGAAGTTAATATACGAATGAAAAACTTCCCTTTAAGCGGGGGGGGGGTGGTGGGGGGGGGAGGGTGGCGAGGGGGGGGGGGGGGACGGGGGGGGGGGGGTGAAGGGGGCGGGGGCTGGGGGGGAGGGGGGGGGGGGGGGGGGGGGGGGGGGGGATACCAAGGATCTCAAGTTGCAAATCATCACATAACTTAAAACAGTGATAGGTTCTTTGATCGTTTTACAGCTCGAGGTTGTTTAGATCTCGATCTAGGATAATATAGTAACAATGATATTAAATTGCACAAAGGAAGATAATAAACACAGATCATAGTTACTTTCAGTTTTCTTTATTAATCAACAGCCCCAATTACTATTTAATCAGAATAGATCAGCTTTCTTTATGTTAGTAACAGGATCAAATATCTTGGAGGCTTAAATCTCTAGACGTCTACACTAATTATACAAACGTGTACACACACACTTTTGTATCTAGTCGACTCTCATATGATGAACACGCACTTTTCTGAATGAATAAAACAATATGCCTGGACCTCCTTTTATTGCATAAAGTGTCAAGGCTTTACATGGAAACTAATTAAAAAAGATATTAATGAGTTACAATCAATTAAATAGCATCTTTATTCTTCATCTTTATCTTTTTTTGATCAAAATCTTTATTTTCTTTACATCTTATATCCCTCAATGAGACTTTGGTACTTTTGTTTCCATTTATTTCATTGTTTTGTCTTATCAACTCAAATATAATTCCCAACACACATCATGTGGGTATGAGACTATAAATAGGACCCTCTCCACACATAGAAAGGGTGTTGGTTGCATTTGCTTTCATTTGTAACTCACTAATCTTCTCTATAATCTAATCTTTCTCTCTTGTTTCTCTCATCTCTTTCTCTCTCTATTTTTTCTATTTTTCTTTTAGTTTTTCTAGCTTATTGCTTATTGGTATGGCTTATTGGTGTGATATGGGTTAAGTTTTTGGGATAACAATTAGTATCAGAGCTAACCGGGGGTGTATTGTATTCGTGACGTGTTGTG
This sequence comes from Tanacetum coccineum, assembly GCA_026074375.1. Classification (NCBI taxonomy): domain Eukaryota; kingdom Viridiplantae; phylum Streptophyta; class Magnoliopsida; order Asterales; family Asteraceae; genus Tanacetum; species Tanacetum coccineum. The sequence goes on along the minus strand of BQNB010074758.1, from coordinate 27,074 downwards.
TTTGTTGGTTTTCTTTGTTTCGGCTTGTTTGAGCTTATTCTCGGCTTATTTTTTTCTTTCTTCTTCTTGTAGCTCATTTACATTCGTCATATGTCTTTTGTTTTCAAAATCTTTGTTTCCTTATAACTTTTGATTTTGGGTTGCTCAAAAATTAAATCATGTTGGGCTCATTTGTTCTTTTTTTTAAAACGTGGCATGTGGGCTTATTAACAGTAAGGGTGCGTCTTGGTGTGCAAAATTTTGAGCTTATTTTCACACGTTTTCAAGAGTGCTTATTTTTTATGGCTTATTAAAGGGTTTAACAATAGCTTACTTTGTGGTGGCCTATTTTTTTGTTTACACGGTTTGAACAAAAGAAAACAAGGCAAGACATAGATACACGTTTTTAGCTTCGTTCTACATTGGCTTTTATGGTTTCTCAAGAAAGACAAGGACGGTTTTGTTGCTATCTGGTGAAAGGAAGACACGCACGATTGTACAAGCATAGTTGGAACTGATCAATTGTTTTCAATATCAACCGAACAACTTGTTTTTCAATGTCAACCGAAATACCAGTTTACATGTGAGAATCCGAACACTTGTTTTAATATCAACCGAACAATACTTATTTTCAATATCAACGGAACACATGTGTTCAATATCAACCGAACACTTCTTTTTAAAATCAACCGAACTACTTGTTTTCAAATGAACGCGAACTAATTGTACAGAACTATCCAAAGCATTAGGAACCGAATTTAGCAGAGTTCACGGAAAACAAAAATCTCACGCTTTTTAGTCATTTTCGGGTTTCTGGTTTTCGGTGTCGGCTTACTACAGAGACTTATATCTTATCCATTATGATCGTGAAAACTCGTTTCGATCATCGTGGTATATTCATTTTTCACCGACGATAACCGTACCATCCTGTGAGCTCAAATTTGCTTTCGTGACATTTTTAATAAATTTAAAAACGAGGAAGAAAGGTTTTTTTGGAGGGAATTGTGTTTCATTAATACACTAGAATTGGAAATTGTCACATGCAGTCCTTGGACTTTAAAACCAATTTACCATTCGTCCTTGGTGAATTATTAACCCTCAAAGTTGAATATCAATTACACCGTTAGTCCTTACAAGTTATAATTCAGTCGTTAGCCCTCCAATGTGAACCGTTTTTGTTACCGTTAGTACCCACATTCATAATTTAACAACCGTTAATCTTCAAAGCCCAAAAACAACACAACAAACACAATACATAACACTAAAATATATCCGAATAAGATTCACTAAAATGACATTCGGCTAAAGATTCGGATTACGATGTCAAGTGATCACGGAGTTGATTCGGTATCCCTTATTTATGATTGAAGTTAGGTTTCATGAAGGCGTCTACTTATTTCATCATCGAGACTTCCTTCTGTTTTTCTTCCCTTTTCTTTAAAACACAATCTTCTATTGATGGACTTTCATTGAGCACAAAAGGAATATGATTAAGACTTAGATCTATCTAGTTTCCAGTAGTCGGGGTGGTTGGTTGAAGACATGGATAACTATCACTTAAAGGAGTTACGTTGTAGTACTCAGTGTACACATAGAATATTCGATGTGGTTAATTTCAAGAGGTGATTTATTTCTCTTATATTTTCTGGGTTGAGTATAGAATATTATAGATTTAATCTTGAATCGTTCTTCAATCAACAACAATGCAAGATTAAGTAACAAATTTAGGGGATTCTACTTCATTTCAAGTTTGGTATATCGGGTTTACTTCACAAGTGATCACAACAATAGCCTACAGAATACGAGGTTGGTAAGTTAGCCAGAGAGTTTAAAGTTGAGATGTCATCAGCAACTCTCATGGGATATTTGAAGCTACAAAATGTCAATGGTACTTCACAGTCTAATTAAAATCTTTCAACAGGTCTTCGTTTCATTCATAACTTTCAGTGTTTGCTTAAGACAAGAACTTCTGTCAGTATATAGCGTACATGACAATGATGCTTCCGAGAGGTCATTAACCATCATGGGGAAAAAGTGTACATCGGGACTGAGTGGACTTTGCTGTTACGTCATGTCAACTTCCAGTGGGAAGTTGAGTATACTTCTTTATTAAGTATGGTTGTGAAGTATTCTGCATATGTGAGAAGAATTGTTGCTGATTCCTTGCATGTACCCCTGAACGAATATTCACCAAGACCTAATGACAAGTAGCAGTAGTATTTGATGTGGTTTTCTACTTCTACAAAATTTCACTATGCACGTTAATGTCAAATAGAAGTTTTTTCTAGCTACATCAAAGTTTTGATATTCTGCACAAGATAGGTATCGTGCTTAGGGGGGAAGTGATTCAGAAACTTTGTCAAAAAGGAGTCTATGAAGAAAGCTTTTCAAGAGATGTTGCATGAATTTAGGGGAAGTTAATCCAACTCATGTATACTACAATGGTTCCAGAACAAGTAAAGCACAGAAGATCCAAGCTAGAGTACAAGTATCAAGACCAGAAGTCACAAAATGTCATCTTCAGCATTGGAAGCACTTTGGAAGTCCTTATTGTGTTGTAATTGTACTTGATAGGAACATTGTAAGTAATTCCGTATGTCCTTTAGTTGGGGGAACCATTTATGATCGTTTGATACAAAAGAAGACCGTACATCCTCGTTATGTCGACGATACTCCGATTTACATGGGTGAAATACTTGCGATCAAAGATGAAGCTCCAGCTTTTATTATCAACTTTTGTAAGTTGATTCAAGTTCGACTTAAGGAAGCCGTGTCCGACGCATCAGAACATTAATGGAACTGGAGTTTGTCTAATCAGACATTGTGTGAATATTCTATGAGAAGTTGGAATCTCTCATGAACATCAGATGCACGCTCTCCCACAGCAAAACGGCGCGATGTTGAATGACGAAATCGCACGCTTAATTCCAAGCAGCACGCACTATGTTAATTTATGCAAAGCTTTTATTTCGATGGGCCGATGCGGTTGCCACTGCTGTTACACCTTTAAAATCGTTACATGATACTGTCGTCGTCACGGTAAATCACCATATGAGCTTTTGCATGACAAACCTCCACATCAATCCTATCTTATCTTACATGTGTTTGGTGCACTTGTTACCCAACGAATGATAGTGGAATTTGGGCAGGTTACAACCAAAGGCTGATATTGGTATTTCATTGGATATGCCCCCACAAAGAAAGCTTTCCGGATTTACAACAGACGTACCAGAAGAATAATTGAAACCATTCATGTTGATTTTGATGAGCTGACCGCGATGGCTTCTGAACACAGCAGTTCAGGACCCGCTCTTCATGAAATGACTCCTGTATCACTCAGTTTTAGGATTGCCAAACCCTTCTCCTTCAACAACATTTGTTACACCCTCGAGGTATCTGACTGGATTTGTTGTTTCACACCAATGTTTGATGAGTCACTTATGTTGATTTCCATGCACCAGAAGTCATTGCTCCTATTCCTGAAGCAGTTGCACCTGAACTACGTGGTATCAAACTGGTTTCACCTTCCTCAACTCAGTTGATAAGATGCACCATCACCATGTACCTCTCATTACAACACCAGGAACTCAAACTACCAATTATTTCTCAAGATGTTGAAGAAGATTAATGATGATATTGAAGTGTGAACTTTGGGTAATGATTCCCCTCTTCGGGTATTCCAATTCCAGAAGTTCCTTCTGATCAATCTTCATCAGACGTTATTCATACAATTGTGCATCTCGATCACCAAGTTTTTGAACACACTAGCAAATGGACGAAGGATCACCCACTTGAGAATATAATCGGTGCTCTTGACAGACCTAGTTTCCACCCGACTCCAACTTCATGAACAAGCCCTATTTCTTTTTCTATGATGCCTTCCTAAACATCAGTCAAACCAAGAACTACAAAGAAGCATTAACCTAAGCATGTTGGATTGAAGCTACTGCAAGAGGAACTCATGATTTTGAACGTCGGGAGGTTTGTGGAACTTGTCTCCTCCTGACAAAGAATTTGTCATCTTCTTAAGTGGATCTATAGGTTAAACTTGAATGAGTTAGGAGGTATTCTAAAAACAAGGCTCGGTTGGTCGCTCGCGGTTATCGTCAAGTAGAGGGTATTGATTTCTTTTGAAGAGTCATTCGTACGGTTGCACAGTATTAGAGGCTATTCGCATTTTTCTAGATTTGCTGCTTCACATGAAAATGGTCATTCTACCAAATGGAATTTATGAAGACTGCGTTATCTGAGTGTATTCTGCGAGAGAAGTTTTATGTTAGCCAACGGAGGATTTGTGGTAGGACAAACCTAACCACCTATACAGCTTAAGAAGCTCTTTAATGGGTTGAACAAGCTCCACGTGCGTGTATGATAGTTGTCTTCATCCTGATACATCTAATGACTTCTCCAAAGGCTCAGTGGGGATCTCTACTCTGTTCATCCGTAGGAAGGCACGATCTAATTCTGGTAAAGATATGTCGATGAATTTATATTTGCTGCTTCTACAACCTGAACTGTGTGATCTATTTGCTAAAAATAATGTGTCAATTTTCAGATGTCGTGATGGGAAAAATCTCATTTTTTCTTAGGACTTCAGATTTCTAAGAGTCCAGAGGGACATCTTCATAAACCATCTAAATATGCTCTTGAATCACTTAAAAACTATGGTATGAATCTTGGTGACCCAGTGGATACTCCCTTGGTGGAGAGTCCATATCTGGATGAGGATAAACGAAGGGATTGGGTTGTTGATCCTATCACATCATAGTCGGTCATGATTGGCACCTCCTTATCTTATATCAGTAGGACGCTGACCTACAATTTGCTATATGCATGTGTGCCTGGTATCAGGCTCGGCCTACCGAAAAGCACCTAAATGCGGTAAAAAGGATCTTTCGGTATCTAAAAGGACGTTACATCGGGGTCTTTGGTATCCGAAGGATTCTTCCTTTGCACTAACAGCATTTGCAGATGCGGATCATGCTGGTTGTCAAGATACACGCCGTAGTACATCTAGCAGTATACAACTTTTGGGTGATAGACTTGTAAGCTGGTCGTCTAAAAGGCAGAAAAGCGCTGCGATATCCAGTACGGAAGCTGAATATATTGCTTTGTCCGGTTGTTGTGCTCAAGTCCTTTGGATGAGATCACAACTTACGACTATGGCTTTGATTCCTATAAAATTCCAATGTACATGTGATACAAAAGCCGCTATTGCGTGTTTATGCTGCAACAATGTTCAAACATTCCAGATCAAGTCATATAGACATCAGGCTTTACACTTCATCAAGGAGCATGTTGAGACTGGTGTGATCGAACTTTACTTTGTCAACACGGAATATCAATGGCGGACATCTGTCATAAAAGCTCATGGTACGAGAAAAGAATTGAATTTCTTTTCAACATCAGCTGGGAATGCGGTGTTTTACGTCCGGATACTCTGAAACCAATGGAGATGAAGTTGATGTAATAGTGGTGGTACTATTCAAATCTCCTGTATTACGTACTACTTAAATCAGAAAAACACAAAAGATGTTTTCATGTTTATTTTATAAAAATTGAAAACCAAATGACTTTTTTTTATATATATTTTTTCAAAAAACAAAATAACACAATAAAAAATGAGAAAATTCAAAAAGGAAGTTTTACATGGCATGTCTCTGAAATCGATGTGACATTACGGGTCTTAGAAATGTTCATTTACAATGATAAGCCTGTAATGAAGTTCGAGCAGAAGTTACAATGTTGCAAAAACTTGCCAAATGGCTTGCTATTATTTCAGATAGCAACCCGGTCATCATTTAAAAGGAAATTATTTCAAAAAGAAAACTTGTATCTCTCAACGGGAATTTTATTCTCGGGCTATAGTCTACTTTTGACCATGAAAGGCTGTGATTACTTGGCATAAAAGCCCGTGCTTCCTATATCCATAAGTGTACGTTTCAGTGCATCTATGGAATAAATAAGAGAAATCTATGTTTATCCTTGGTGTTTGTTGTTTTGTACTTACAATATCATTCCATCATCTGAAAATACTTTTCAAAATACATTTGACTTCTCAAACAATGTCTACAGCTCTTTAAATAGAAAACGGGTCATTGTTTGAGGGGGAGAGAATGTCAAATTTCTTTGTCATGATCAAATGAGCTGTAAAAAGGGAAAAAGATTTTCAAACGATATCTCGATTGTGCCTTATGTGTTACTTGTTTATGCCTTTAGGGTGTAGTTTGCAAAAATTATGTCTATAGGTATGAGAGATAAAACATTTAGGACTATGTGTGCTAGTTGTTTAACTTGAATATACCTTATAAAACTTAATGTGCAAAATTAATAAGTTGTGTAAACAAATGGGGGGCAAATATGATCTAAGATGAAATTCGTGTGTTTTAACACCATCTAAACCCCACCCGTCCACATCAAAAGTTCACTCACTCATGTACACACTTCATAACACCACTCAACCACACACTTGAACATTTTTCAATCGAATCACTTACAACAAGCTTTTTTTACTCCGATTCATCTCTAAGGTATATCTTCAATCGTGTTCATCATCACCTAATCAACTCGAAAACTCAAATGAATTATTAGTTTTCGCCGCTTTTGATCAAAAAGTGCCCTAATTATGAAATTAGGGTTCTTAAATCTAAAAGTGGTTAAATCCTAAAATTGATTGGGGGCTTTTGTAGTATTAGGTGTATTATATGTGTAGGATAGTCATGTCTTAGTCTTTTGTGGTGATTTAATACTGTTCGTGATTGGTGTTATACTCGTTTGAATAAGATATGTGCCTAAATATTTGTGTATGAGATTGTTATATATGGCTTAATGAAAATGATAGATTAGTATTAAATGTGAGAATCGATCTTGCACAAATTTAATAAGTCGATCGAGTATAAACCATATGGAACGATCAAAACTGTATGAATCGAACAAAAACAGATGGATCGAACGAGTGAATTGCAGTGTTAATCGAACGAGTGTCTAAATGTGAGGATCGAACGAGTGGATCCTAGTGAGGATCGAACGAGTGAATTGCAGTGGTAATCGAACGAGTGTCTAAATGTGAGGATCGAACGAGTGAATAATTGTATGGATCGAACGAGGGACTGTATGGATCGAACAAGTGAATACTTGTATGGATCGAACGAGTGACTCTCAATGAGGATCGAACGAGTAATTCAAAAAGGATCGATACGAGTGATTATTAATATGGATCGAACGAGTGCATAATTGCATGGATCGAACGAGCGTCTATAGTGTGGACCGAACGAGTAAATCATGTAAGGATCGAACGAGCGCATGATTGTGAGGATCGAACGAGCACATGTTCTAAGGACCGAACGAGTGCTTGTGTACATGGACCGAACAAGTGTAATTTCAGTGCAACTCGCATCTAGGTTTTTTTTAGGGGGACCGAACGAGTGGTTATTCTTTGAGGATCCGAACGCGTAAAGTTATCAACACTTAACCAATGTTTTTGACTAACACGCACTTAAGATCAAATTTTTTCTAACAAGATTAAAATCAAACAAAATCACTAGTTTAAAATAGACAGTAAGTTTGACAAAAACCAAGTTAACTTCATTCGACTTAATTGTTTAGGGATAGGTTGCCTTTGTATTTCACGCTAGTTGTCCATCTACAGTAGATTTGATCTTCAAAGTGCTAAAAAGTCAGATAACGGTTTCATGAATGAAGTGTGATTGTGTTTTCTTATAATCTGAACTCATCTTTCTTAAACAGAACTCATGGCACTCTCAATAGTGGTTCAGATTGCTTTGGATGATTGCATTGGTGGCCTCCTGCTGACCGACTTAAGATTGGAAAGGTATTCCTCTCGCTTATAAGGGGGTAGATGTCACATCAAGGGAGCAACCTTCAAGTGGTATACGATGTGCTAATAGCCTCACTCCATTCTACAAGGCTTTCCAAGTTTACTGCTGATGCTCCAGAGATCTTTATGCAGGGATATTCTGGGATTCAGCTTATGTTCTATATCGATTGTCCGGATTTAAGATGAATAACAAGACGCACATCATCGGTCTTTGAGCAATTCAGGACATCTTCCAATTTTGCCCTAGAGTCGGTAATAAGGGAAGTTTGTAGAACCAACTCTGAGAAGGAGATCCTCATCTTCTAGCTATCTTGGTCATTCTGGAGATATAAGGAAGATCACTGACCGTTCTGTGCAATAAACTAGCATCAACCCTGGAGATATTTGCTGCTGTAATCAACAATGTTCTCAGCGGTACACTTCATATGACTGTCTCCGTCTTTCTCAAGCTCAAAATCTTGTAGGGTTGTGTACAATAAGAAGAACGTTGATTATGCATTTCTTCTGTGGGAGAATTCATTTCATGATTGAGAACAAAAATCGAAGAAGGTGGCAGTACGATGTACTTATCTCGGATTCACCAGTTAGTCGTCAACTCTGTAGGAAAAAGATTCCTTCAATTCCTAGAAGAAACAAGGTCAATTGGCACTATGCCATTAGATGACCCAATGTCACAAAATCAATGTCATATCAAGAAGAAGCTATCAGTTGTACGGGGCTATTTTGCCAGTGCTTAACAACGAGGACCTCCGCAATTCTGCAATAATACAAGAGTATTATGATAGGGCTTCAGTGTAACAATTCCTCCTAAGATAAAAGGAAGCAAGAAGAAAAGCTATACAGACATATTCACTCAAAGAAGACCTCCCACTGCCCCCAAGGAAAAGAAATCTGGAAAAGCAAAACTGAAGACTACAGAATTGGAAACCATCTCTGAGGGATGACTTGAAGAAGCTGAGCAACTCAAAATAATCACAAAAAGAAGCCGTCAAGAAACTCACAGCTCTCATGCTAGTGGTTCTGGTGCAGATGAAGGAACTGGTGTTACACCAGGGGTTCCCGATGCTCCTGATTATGACTCAGAGGATGATATCTCTTGGAAATCAAGTGAGTGTTACACCAGGGGTTCCCGATGCTCCTAATTATGATTCAGATGATGATATATCTTGGAAGTCAAGCGACGATGATGACGATGATGAGAACGATCAAGAAGATGATGATGCTCGTGACGATGATAAGAAATCTGAAGATGATGATGATGAAGAAATGACTGAATCAGATAATGATGGTGATGATTTTGTACATCCTAAGCTCACGACTCATGAGGATGAAATAATACATGAACAGGATACTGATGAAGATGATTCTAGGATTTCATCATCAGATGAGGATGATAGTGACAATGACGTTGAAGGAGCGACGGTTGCAGGTGCGAAGTCAGGTGAAGATGCTACAGATGCAAAGGATCAAGAAAATGAGGCAGTCAAAGATTCCAATACCAATCTTGATGGAAGAGACAAAGTACTGACAGATGTTGAAGACACTCATGTGACCCTAACTCCGGTTAATCCTGATGGTCAACAACAGAGCTCATCTGTATCCTCTGGATTCGTATCCAACATGCTGAACCCAAATCAAGATACTGGTGTTGATGATATTTTTCGACAACATACTGAAGCCACTTCTCTCATGGATACTAATGTAACAGCTATCGTGGAGCCATTCTTCACTCGCCCTCCAACACCGCATCCTATCGTCATTCAACCACAACAACTACCAATTATGTCACCGGCAACTACTACAAGCTCCTTACTACAAAATCTTCCCAACTTTGCCTCGTTGTTTGGCTTTGACAGTAGACTGAAAGCACTAGAAGACAACTTTTCCGAATTCAGGCAAACCAATCAATATGCTGAAGCGCTCTCCTCTATTCCTAGCACTGTTGATCAGTATCTAGCGCATAAAATGCAGGAAGCAGTGGACGTTGCAGTTCAACTGAAGTATGACAAAATTCGAGAAGAGTCGTCTACTGCAAATCAACAATTCCTTGAGACAATTGATGACGGAATGAAGAAAATCATCAAGGAACATGTCAAAAAGGAAGTCTCCAAAATTATTCCTAAAGTGGAGAAGTTCGTAAACGATCGACTCGAGTCTGAAGTTCTGGTGCGATCATCAAAAGAAGCTAACTCATCTCATGCTGTCGCTGCAAATCTCTCAGAATTAGAGCTGAAAAAGATCCTAATTGACAAGATGGAAATGAACAATTCTATCAACAGGTCAGACATTCAGAGACAGCTCTATACGGACTTAGTTGAAGCGTATGCAGCTGACAAGATCTTGTTAGATACATATGGCGATACAGTCACAATTAAGAGACCTAGAGATGGGGCAGATGATGATGAAGAACCCTCCGCTGGAACAGACCGGGGGTCCAAAAGAAGACGGTCAGGAAAGGAACCCGCTTCTACCAGTGCTCCAAGTGAAACGACAACCAAGACAGCAGGACAGACTACCGATACTGATGTCTCTGAAAGACCTGCAGACCAGGAGTTTGAAACAGGTGTCCAAGATGAACAAGCAGAAGAAGAGGTCCAACATCTTCCTGATTGGTTTCAAAAACCTACGAGACTACCTTCTCCTGATCATGCATGGAATACGTCTGTTCCTGTCGTTCAAGAAACTGTCCAACCTTGGTTAAGCAACCTGGCACAACAAGACCCTCGAGAGTCGTTTGATGAACTAACCGATTCTACATTTGACTTCTCCGCTTTTGTGCTAAACCGGCTAAATGTTCAAACTCTAACACCTGAACTGCTAGCTGGTCCAACATTTGAGCTGATGAAAGGCACTTGCAAGAGTTTGACTGAACTGGAATATTTTTGTGAGGAGGTCTACAAAGCCACAACCGAGAAATTAGACTGGATCAACCCTGAAGGTCGCCAATATCCGCATGATCTGCGACAGCCACTACCGTTAGTTCCAAATTCTCAGGGTCGTCGTGTTATACCATTTCATCACTTCATCAACAACGACCTGGAATATCTTAAGTGGTGGGTGACAAGCCGAAGTACTCTAAGATCGGTAGACTTAAAGACCAGGCTGCAGATTACGGACATATCAAATGGATAGAAACTTAGGTGCCTACTCAATGTTGAGTTCCAAACGATCGTCAAATACGACAAATTGCACTCTGGGGAGTCTCGCATTGGGGCAAGAAGCGACGACAGTTCTATGCATTTTTGCTAGCTTTTAAGGGAAATCAGCTCGGGACGTCAATTCAAAAAGAACGGATCCTTGCGAGTCACAAAGGTTGAAAATGTCGAATGCACGATTATAAGCACTTGACATGGATTAACTGTAACGAAGGGATGATGATTCTCTCAACAATTTTCAAAGAAGGCGACTTCACAACTTAAGGAATTCAAGACATTGAAGCTATGGCTGCTTCTCTTGTACCAAGGAAAAATGACAAACCTCAGCGTTGAGGAACGTATAGCATTATTGTCCTCCTTACGAATGTTTACAACGAAGTGTTGTCATCCCGCGACGCGTGGAAGATATTCAACTTTGTGTTGAAAGTTATCAGAAGAAACTTAACCACAACCAACCCGATACGTACAGATCAAAACTAAGAATGATCACGATGCTTTATACTCCATACTACCGATCCAAGCGATTCCAACTACGAGAATAAAGACAATAAGAACAGATTGATGCGAATTGACGAACTAACAACAAGTTCACGATGGCACTCTAGATAAGTTCATGACTGCTCTAAATGATCGCCACAAAGGAATAAGGAATGGAGTACTTGCACAATACGTTTTGGAGCCAACGCTATAAAGTAAACGCAAGAGCTATGATCCAGGCGATTGACTAGATGTAAAGACAAGGAGGATAATGATGAGTTTGAGAGATTTGACGTGGACACCATGTAACGGGGGTGATTCTACGGCTTTCTACAAAAGGACATATGAATTAACAGATGTTTTTTCTCAATCTTTTCAAAGGTCAATCCATCGTAATATACACTTATTTTGTGAATATGTACTTAATTAAGGTAGAACTTATTGGTGCTTATACTATGTGCTCAAAGAGAAAAGGAAAATAAACAAAAAGGGAAAGAGTACAAAATTTTTCAAGAATTACTCAGTAAATTCAAAATTTTCAAATAAATTTTACCGGCATCATCTTATAAACCCTCAAAAATTGAGGTGAGCAATAACAAGTTTCCACTCTGTATCATATCTCATTATTGGACCCCCGAACGGTAAAAATCAATTGATACCAAAATATCACGGGATTAACATATTGATAAGGGAGAAAATGTGATTAAACCCGACTTAATAAATATTGACAGAAGTGGATCACATAAAATATGACTCAATGCACTCCAATCCTAGCATTACTACGTTAACGATGCACATGTTAAGGTGAGCTTTTTAGAGATGATGAAAACCTCAAAGTGTAAATGTTTTTTGATATTTAGATTCGACACTATGAATGAATTTTCAATGTTTTTGAAGGATACGTGATGAAATACCCTAAAGACTGACCATGTTTCTTAAATTCTTTGAAGTTATAAGGCGGTTAGCTTAGGTTTCAGATGCCATGATCCAGCAAGAAAAAAAAAAACCGGAGGGAATCTACCCGGGATATCACTAGTTAGGGTAGAAGATCCTTAGGTATGATTAAAAAAGAGAAAAGGAGAAAAAGGGAATAATGCTGTCTTAGATTGAGCAAACACTGGAACAAACCCAAACAAGGTGCTAAGTTCCAATGAAGTCTCTTAAGCAATGAAGGGGGTGAATGAATGAAAAAGAAAAGTAAAGATAAAGGGTGAAAATAAAGAAGCCCTCCCAAACACTTTATGCAAAAACCGGGTCAATAACATATGCTGTTAGAAACACTCAGTAGTGTCTGACCAATTGAAGATAGGTCATGGACCCAAAGTGACGCAATGCCACAACCCCACCAAGCTACTCAAAGTCAGAAAGACTAATGTTTCAAAACATCACCTGGAGATACACTCAGAATCTATTGACTTTCTCACTCCGAGTTTTAGAAAACTGAAAGGTGGCAACTAAAGCAATCACCAGCCTCCGACACTAAAATAATAGTGCACTATATGAGTCTAGAGCCAAAAAGAGGATCATCCATACAATTCATTAGGACACTTTGCCAAACCCCTTCTTGCTAAGTCACACAATGTGAACTACAAGGATACAATTAAATATTCCATGCATAATCCTTGTGATTTTGCCAGAAACATCGAGTGAATATATTCACAAAGAAGATGGAAATCCTGCTATGAGTCAACATCATACAAGCTCATGGTAGGAACTTGTGCTATACTTTATGACACAAACGTTGTGACAACTGGAAATAAACGATGTGTTCGGATACTATAAAGAATCAACTTTTTCCAGGAAATGAATCAACGGTTGTTAGCGAATTTATAGAAATGACAACAACTCTCGTTGTGTCACAAAACAATCTTGTAATGATACACTATTGATTATCAAATCAATTTTTTATATCAATCGGTGAGAAAAGTAACTCCACCTTTTCACTCTTATCCGAGCTGTTCTGCTTTGAGACGTTCCGATAACGAAACATGCTGAGTTACGTGTAAACTAATACTTATGTGTTTAGAAAAATACAATTATCAGCTGGAAACCCTGTTAAGAAGATTTCTTCTTAAATTGAATCTATCTGCGATCACAGTTCCCGATCCTCACGGAACCGATGGTTTCTCCAACCAAACCTGGCTAATGACAAAGCTAAATTCGTCCCTATATTTATTGCTAACTTTTAATGCAGTCCATGTAAAATGGTTGAAGGAGGTTTCCTGATTCCATCCATCTGGCTCACAAGATTTCCATAACACACATGCTCATAACCATCGACAAACATAAAGTTCATCATGAAAGCTCAATTACGATGTTTCAAGACTTCCGCTAACTCTGATACACTCGATCTATCTAGAAGTGTCAAATTGTTAAAGAAAAGAATTTCAAGAAATAAGCAGGCAACGTTAAAGCTTTTCAATAATGTATGAGCATGTTTGGTCCAGAAGTCGCAAGTCCAACACAAAGATGCAAAGTACAAGTTTGGTTATGGAGATTATGCTAGGTTTATGAATAGAGTCGGGCCGACCCAATAAAAGATAAAGGCACCGTTTGACTTTAATTTTCGTGCTCTTTCTAATGGCATGCTCGGGAAATATTAACGACTTCGTCTTGATCTCGAAAAACGCACAAACGTCGTCGAATCTTGGCCGTAAGTCATCGTTTTTGCTTTATTTTCAATCCCTTGTACCTGCAAAACATAAAAACACAAACCAAACATATTTACAATAATATTAAGCATATTTCATGTTTTTAGTCTGTTTATTAGTGATATTTGGGGTACAAATGATGTGTATTTAAGAACACATCGATGAGTATATACAAACACTTGTTCTTTATATGGATTTCCTTTAAACTCATATGTGCATCAATTTCCAGAGAGCAATATCATCAGAAACTGCATAGACATTTTATACTTCATGCCTAAATCCGGTGAATCCCATCATCAATCAACCTGTAGGAATTTCAATGCATTTGTATCCGGGCCTCTTGTCAAGATTGCTGGTCTTAAGGAGATATATGAAGATTTAAATAGTAAGTTACTACTATAAATATAAAAAGAGAATTTCCAACTTCTAATTGTTGGCCTCTTGGCAATTTTATGAAGGACCAGTACATGATCAAAAGTTAAATGGTTATATACAAAAAGATAATTTTTTATGAGGAAAAAAAATACAAAGCATACTTTACAACTCATCTTATAGTTTTAGGAATATTAGCAGATCCCATATATAGACCATTCTTGACACATTCACCCGAAGGAGCAGCAACCCATCCTAGTTAACTGATTTTGTCCCTGCAGCTTTCCTGCTTACTTGAAGTGACTCGCTTACGGTAAAAACTTCATATATGGACACATTGGCTGCTAACTTATCACATGGAAGCTAACCTGCATGCTCATGGGGTCTGTAGCATTAGCATGAAGAATAAAAAACAATAAAGCGCCGCCTTTCTTTGGTTTAACCCATCATCTCTTTGTCTGACCTCTAGTTGCACCTTATTCATTACTTAGGTGTGTCTTATTAGCTCGTTGATTGCCCACATAATGGCTATGGATGTAGCATTAGTTCCAGCAGCAAGTAAGTCCTACATGAAATCCATATACATATTGGTAATATGTGAACATCTAATATTAGACACCTTAAAAGAGGGGCCCCATAGTCTATACTTATAAGTTATAACTAATTTGGGGGTAACTGATCATAACAAATTTTCAATGTTTAGTACCTAAATAAGTTTGGAAAGTAAATCTCCAATGGGAGTTTGTGTAAGTT
This sequence comes from Tanacetum coccineum, assembly GCA_026074375.1. NCBI lineage: Eukaryota > Viridiplantae > Streptophyta > Magnoliopsida > Asterales > Asteraceae > Tanacetum > Tanacetum coccineum. The sequence goes on along the minus strand of BQNB010074758.1, from coordinate 11,850 downwards.
ATATCTTATATCTCACTTTTATATTGTCTCCATCGGTATAACTCATCTTCACTATCATGAGATTTGGTTGGACTCTCAACCGCAGTAATATCATGTTCAATATCTTTATGGAAAAATAAGGTTATACGGACCATGTAGATAGCAGTTGACTATTGCATTTAGGATTATGTAATTTCTTATTGAACTTCACATCGGTAACAGCTAAAGAAACTAAGAAGGTGGGGTGTTGGGAATTTTAGAATTCATGAAGGAGTGACATGTGAAAGATAAAGATCTTAATGATGATTGAAGACTGGTCAAATAGTATTTATGATGATTGAAGACTGATTAAATAAG
>BQNB010074758.1:0-10066 GCA_026074375.1 Tanacetum coccineum | reverse complement strand
AGCAAGCGGATCAAAGCCTAGAAGCAATATAAAGAAAAATAGGATCCTGCCTGCTAAGAAGGAGAATAAGAAGGAAGTAAAAGTACACCTTAGGACAAATAAGTCAGTTTAGACAAAATTGAATCGGGTTGATTCTAGCATTAGCTCTAAGTGTGTTGTAATTAATTCGAATTCCGAATCTGTGTGCAAAACTTGTAACAAATGTTTAAGCTCTGCAAGTCATGAAATGTGTGTTGTTAATATCTTGAATTCTGTGAATGCTACCTCCACTGTTAAAATCGTCTTGAATAAAGGGAAGCAAATCTGGGAACCAAAAGGCAGACTGTCTGATAACAGTTTGTGCAAGACCAAGCGGGTTTGGAAAGCGACGGGAAAACTATTTACAGATTTTGGTTATCAATGGAGACCCACAGGAAAGAAACTCGCCTTAGGAAAACTTGATTGTGGTTATCAATGGAGACCCACAGGAAAGAAATTTGCCTTAGGCGAAATGTGCCATTTAACTAAGCTTTCTGTGAAATGTTCTACTCTATATGCTAACCAACAGGACCCCAACAAAATTTGGGGAACCGAAATTCCAAAATCTCCAAACTCGACTGTTTTCAAATGCAGGTCGTACAGGTCATGCTTTGGTATCTGGACTCAGGCTGTTCAAAACATATGACGGGAAATCGTTCAAAGCTCATGAATTTTGTGGAAAAGTTCATCGGGTCAGTCAGATTCGGGAATGATCACTTAGGAGCTATCATGGGTTATGGAGATTATGTTATGGGTGACAGTGTGATCTCAAGAGTATACTACGTGGAGGGACTTGGACACAATCTATTCTCTGTAGGGCAATTTTGTGATTCTGATCTTGAAGTTGCCTTCAGAAAGCATACTTGCTTTGTTCGTGATATTAAGGGTACATATATCCTTAAAGGTAGTCGTGGCACCAATTTGTACACGATATCGATTGATGAAATGATGAAGTCTTCTCCGATATGCTTGTTGTCCAAAGCTTCCAAGGTCAAATCTGGTTGTGGCATCATCGTTTTAAACCATTTCAAACTTTGGCACGATTAATGATCTTGGCTCAAAAAGATCTGGTAAAGGTCTACCTTGATTGAAGTTTGATAAGGATCTTCTTTGGCTCAGTCTGTCAAACTTGGGGGAAAAAGCAAAGAAGTTCTCCCACCGGCCAAAATCTAAAAATACAAATATGGACGTTCTTCATACCCTTCACATGGATCTGTGTGGTCCAATGAGAGTCCAGAGTATTAAAGGGAAGAATTACATCTTAGTCATCGTAGATGACTATTCAAGATTCACATGGGTAAAGTTCTTAAGGCAAAGGATGAAATCCAGAGTTTGTCACCAACTTTCTTACAGCAAATAAGGTTGCCTCAACAAAAATAGTTCAGATTCATCCGCAACAGATAACGCGAACGGGAATTCGTTCAAACAAGTTTTGTCTGAATACTATAAGGTGGTTGCATATTTCATCAAAAGTCTGTTACCGAGAATCGCTCAACAAACGGCGTTGTTGAAAGACGTAATCGTACACGGGTGGATATTGCAGCACGTAACATGATGATATTTTGAAAGCTCCTGTTTCTATGGGCAAGAAGCCTGTAGCCATGCTTGTTCTACCACCCATGAACGATCACATATTCTTACTCTTCATAAACCAAAAACCCCTTATGAACTGTGTGTCATGATAAGAAACCTGATCTTACATTCTTACGAGTATTTGGTGCTCTGTGCGATTCCCTACAAAGGATAGCGAAAATCTAGGAAATTTCAAGCCAAGTGACATTGGATTTTCGTAGGGTATGCTCCTAGCAGGAAGGGCTATAGAATCTACAACAAGAGAACTCGTCGATTAATGGAAACAATTCACGTCACATTCGATGAGATGCATCAGTCAATGGCTCCTGTACGCATGAGTTCAGGACCCGAGCCTTTCATCATGACCCCTGGACAACTCAAATCAGGGCTCGCTCCAACCGATAAAGAGCTGGAGATGTTATTTCAACCAATCTTTGATCGAAACACCTTGAACATCTGAAGTCAATGAACAGTACCTTCGGCTACTGAAATTAACGCTCATGTTTGTTCCACCGGTACATCTTTGTCTACAAGATTGCTCAAGATGCACCCCAGTCGACAAGTGCTTCATCGTCAGCATTCACTCCGATATACATCATTCCAGGTTCCAACATCAAAGAAAATTGCCAGAAGAACTCCCACTCACGAAGACACCCCAATCATCACGATGTTCTTCGTCCTCTCACATAACCTTTGTAACTGGAGATCCAGGTTTTGGCACCATCATATCTGGGAATTGTTAATTAGCAGAACCTATCCAAGTTTTTAATTTACCATCCCGATCATCTCAGAAGATGGACCAAAGATCATCCTCTGGATAACATCGCTGGCAATCCCTCTCGTCTTGTATCTACCAGAAAACAGTTAGCATCCGATGCTTTGTGGTGCTGTTTCCATACTGAACTATCCAAAGTCGAACCCAAGAACTTCAAAATGGCCGTGATAGAAGACTGCTAGTTTCAAGCCATGCAAGATGAAATTCACGAATTTGATCGACTTAAAGTATGGGAATTTGTACCTCGCCCAATCTATGTCATGGTTATCGCTCTCAAGTGGATCTACAAAGTGAAGCTTGATGAATATGGTGATGTATTGAAAAACAAAGCTCGATTAGTTGCAAAGGGATATCGTCAAGAGGAAGGTATTGATTTTGAAGAATCGTTTGCTCCAGTTGCACGGATAGAGGCCATATCAGATATTTCTCATTGCCAATGTTGCAACCAAGATATGATTCATCTTACCAGATGGATGTCGAACTGGCTTTTCTGATTGGTGGATCTTAAGAACGACGTCTGTGTCAGTCAGCCTAAACGGATTTTGAAGGACCAGGAAAAATCCCATCACTCTATCGTCTGAAGGAAGGCTTCTTTATGGGCTAAAAGCCAGGCACCAAGGGCCGTTGGTATGACACACTCTCAAACAGTTTCTATTGACCAACTATTTTTAGAGGGCGGCCGTGGATCCAACGCTATTCACACGCAAATCAGGCAAACATATTCTACGTGTTCAAATATACGTAGATGACATCCATTTTTGCATCAACGTCATAATGCCGGTGTAACATATTTTCAAAAGAGATGAGCTCCAAATTTCAAATGTCAATGATGGGACAAATGTCGTTTTTCTTAGGACTACAAGTTTCTCAAAGTCCCGGAGGCATCTTTATTAACCAAGCAAAATATGCTCTCGAAACCTTAAAGAAATATGGAATGGATCTCTCTAACCCTGTCGATACACCAATGGTGGATCGATTGAAACTGGACGAGGATCTCATGGGGATTCCAGTTGACCAAACTCGATTCAGAGGAATGGTTGGCTCCCTTATGTACCTTACAGCCAGTAGACCCGACCTTGTATTCGCCATTTGCATGTGTGCTAGATATCAGGCTAAGCCTACCAAAAAGCACTTTGAAGCTATCAAACGTGTCTTTCGGTACTTGAAAGGAACCATTAACATGGGTCTTTGGTATCCGAAAGACAACGCCATATCTCTAACAGCTTATGCAGATGCGGATCATGCGGGATGTCAGATTCAAGAAAGAAAGTTCTCGGGAAGTGCTCAGTTTCTTGGAGATAGATTGGTTAGCTGGTCATCAAAGAAGCAAAGAAGCATGGCAATATCAACCACAGAGGCTGAATACATCGCCATGTCTGGATGTTGTGCTCAAATCCTTTGGATGCGATCACAGCTCAAAGACTACGGATTTGACTTCAATAAAATTCCTCTGTACTGTGATAACAAAAGTGCTATTGCTCTTTGCTGTAACAACGTTCATGCAACTCTCGCTCTAAAACATCGACAGACGGCCACATTTCATCGAGAAGAGCAAGTGGAAAATAGAGTGGTTGAACTCTACTTCGTGGAAACGAATTATCAGCTTGCAGACATTCTCACTAAAGCATTACCAAGAGAACGGTTCGAATTTCTTCTTCCACGCCTAGGCATGAAGAGTTTGACCCCTGAAACTCTCAGACGTCTTCAAGAAGGAGAGGATGAGTAAACAGAATGTCGTAGTGTATCCTTTGTAAATAGGCCAAAAAAAATTAAATAAATAAATAAAATAAATAAATAAATTTTATTAATATATATTTAATAAAATACTTAAAAGGCTTAAAATTAATTAATAATAATAATAATAAAATACTTAGGAAATATTTTAAGTCATTTGGAATTACTAAAAGGCTTGCAATTACTTCAGATTGCAACCCGGTTTGATGCCTGGGCATGGATTACTTTATATCCATGCTTTATGGGGGTATTGTAAAACAATGGTGAGGGAAGAGCTGTTCGCCTGATCTTTTCCTCTCAATCAACGACTACAGCTCTTTCAATAGAAAACGGGTCGTTGTTTGAGGGGGAGAGTAAATGGGAAAAATCTAAGGGGTTCTAAAAGACTGTTGGATGCTATGTAAGTGTAATTATAAGATGGTTGTTGTATTCTAAATAGGTTAATATTTGAAGGGGAGTTAATTAATTTTAACTCAAAGGTCGAAAGTTACCTAGTGTTGTAATGATTAGGGTGTAAAAAGCATTTGCTCTTTGTTTCCCAGCCTTATTAAACAATAGGGACTAAGCTGGCCAATTGCCTAATCTTAGAAATGCCTTAGAAATACTTAAAACAAGAAATAAAAGAAGATGGAAACCTAAAGAACTGAATCTGCCAACTTTCTAACTTAGGAGTATATAAGTGGTGGCGAGTTGCTATTTGGTCAAAATTTTCAAAAACCAGTCAAAGACAAATCACACACACACACTCTCGTAACTCGCCGCCAAGAACAAAGCATCAAATCGCCGATTTCGAGTGTTTCTTGCAAAGGTAATCATAGAACCTTTATCTATATCATTTATTCTGTGTATATATCAAAGGAATCGAATGAAAACACAGTAAAAAGTGTATAAAAATTAGATCTAGGGTCGTTTTACATAAGAATACCAATGTAGTGTTGTAAGGTGTGCTTTAGATGCTGGGAATTGTTCATAAGGTATATATGAATAAGTTTTGATGTGTGGATTTATATCCCAAACATTAATGAATGATTTGCCCTTGTTTCTTAATGGCGGGTTGCCTTTTAGAAAGAAAAAGTCGGGAGTAATGAGTGTCTTATGCGTAGGATAGCCTAGGAATGCCTTAGGATGTGATTAGGTTAGACAAAGGAGGTGCGTGGTTTGAATTCTAAGAATCCAGTCCGAGTGGCGAGTTGCTTATGTTTCTAGGTGGCGAGTTGATTATTTTATTATTCTTTAATAACTTACTCAACCCGCTGGTTCATACGGCGGGTTGCCTAACAGCGGGTTGCCTAACAGCGGGTTGCCTAACAGCGGGTTGCCTAACAGCGGGTTGACTAACAGCGGGTTGACTAACAGCGGGTTGACTAACAGCGAGTTGCCTTATGGCGGGTTGTCTAACAGCGGGTTGTCTAAACAGCGAGTTGCCATAAATTTTCTTTTATTTTATTCCAACAGGTAAACCGCCGTCTCTCGGCGGTTTGGTCGAATTTTTATATTCATCCCGCCCCTTTTTCAAATGTAATTCATGGCGGTTTAGTGCCTTCCTCGCGGCGGTTTGCTCAATTCTCCTAACGGCGAGTTGGCATTCTGCCTGGCGGCGGTTTGGGCTAAGTTTCATATTTTGGCCCATTAAGCCCAATAATCTATCAAGGCCCCTTCGAATGACCCAGTTGCTTGTCTAAACTCCCATCCGGGCTTAGTTAACAAGTAATTGATCCTGTTGGATAATTCTGCATCCTGTGCGATCATGTGTAGATTTTCATCAAACTTCATAATAGAGTTACAACTGTTGTTAATCAATCGTGCTAGTTACATGTTTTTTATCAATGCTATACGTTCTCTCAAACTCGTTTTCAGGAATGTTTGTCTTCTTTGTTAAATGTTTTTGCAGAAAACGATGGCAGAACAAAATGTTCATCAATCCTACAAAAACAGATATGAGCGATTGTACCTCGCTCTCACATCATCCCAAATCTATAATAAGATCTAAGGGTTGAAATAGAAGTTTTACTTGTGATTTTTTACTTGCTAGTTTTCAATCTACCTGTAATTTAGAAAACAGCCATGCTCAAATTGCGATTTTTTTACAAATTTGCCAAGGTTTAATTATGCCAAGGTCAAACTTGCGAGTTTTTTTAAAAATTGAAAAGTTTATGGAATGGGTTTGGGGTATAACGGCCTTTTTTGATAACAAATTAAGTAATGTGGTAAACAAAAAAATTGAAAGATTTTGTTATTTTTTATTATTTTCCATTATATGAATTGATATCTAATCATATTGGAGATCAATCATAAAAACCATAGATTTTTCATTTTTCTAACTTTTCTATTTTCGTTGTAATATTTTCTCTATAAATTTAAAAACATCTTAACAAGTAGACTTTAATTTCAAGAGATATTATATAGGCATTTTTCTTTGATTTATTTTATTACTATTTTGTATACACCAAAACTAGCCTTATAAAAATGTTTGTGGATACAATATTGGCCCTCATTGATATGTTTGGCCAATTGCGTTGGATCGTTCTCAATTACCTTACCAATTTTAACATAACCTCCACTTATGTCTCATTTTTTTCTTTTTTATTTAGTAACAAAAATAATACTTTTTGATATCGACCAAAGAAGTCAATTGCATAGCGAAAAAACTCACAAAGAGGTTTGCATTACTAAAACCTAACAACTACTTTAGAATTCAATTACAAAACGCTTCCTAATTTAACACTCAATTATTATTTTTGTTAGTTCTATAGAAAGATCAATTTTTTTTTTGTTGGGTAATAATAAGTTATCGATAGTTTTGTCAAGTAAATAGGTGAAAAAAAATATAATGCCCACAAGCAAATGGATATAAGTCAAGTCTTGACAAAATGCATTGGAGCTACATTTTTTTGCATTATTCACTCTATCTGTTTAATGGATTACCTTGTGTTGAACTTTAAACTTTCTTTTTTCAATGGCAGTTAAAAAGATTGAGTCAAACTCGCTAGAAAAATAAAATTATATGTAAACTTGAATTAATGTAAAGTTGGCGTTTGTTAAAAAAATGCGACTCATAATGTCAACGATTTTAATGTTGACCAACTTAACAAATAAGAAGAGATCTAACAATGCTTTTTAAGAATGTTCCAACACCATGTAACATAAATTATAAAATGTGTGCCGTAGTCATTGATATATTCATACGTAACGGAAATTAAATGGCATTGTAAATAAATATATGCACAAAATAAATGTGTACTATGTTTTTTATTTTTCACAACTTCCCAACGATACTTTTTCTTTTCAGTTTAAAGTATTACACAGTTTTTATCAGGAGTTTATGTTCGTATTTTATCAGTAGTTTATGTTTCGTATTTTTTGTATTTTACTACTTTTGACTTGTTAAACTTTATACTTTTAATTCCGCACTTTCCGTTTCACAATTTTATAATATAAACAAAATTATAAAAATAAAATAAAAAATTTAAAAACCGGAAAATATAAAAGAGGTACAAATAGGTTTTTAAGTGGTCTTTATAACCTACCCATCTTAAATATCAAAACAAACATAACCAAAAGATGTTCAGTAACATTCATGCCATTGTTCCAGGTTCATAAACTTTGAGATCTCACCCATTATCAGTTATGTCACTAACGAAAAGGTTACATTGGACACGATGGTCACATTCTCTTCATTTTACACTAACGTCACGTCATTACTTTTTTCACCTTTCATCCACAATGGTTATTACTCTCTTCACCGCCATTAAAAATACTTATTTATACAAACCTATCTCACATAATATTCCACGCACACTCACAATCCGAATAAATAATAATAAAAACATTAATGAGGGCCCACGAACACACGGTAACCGAGTGGTGAGGAAGTTCACCACTTCCCTCTTGTTTTAATTTCCTTGGGTCGTGCGTGACGGGAGTATAGTTTTAATAAAGTGGCGCGTGACCAGTCAGGTGAAGGGTGACGGGTCACCCACCATTGTGATTAGCCTTACAGGTTTAAGTTCCGCTAAATAAAAATTACGTAAATTATAGCTAAAAAATAAGATATAAATGTTATCTATAATTAGGTAGATTATAATTAACTTGAAGGTATTAAAGTCAGATCTAGTCATATTTTTATCGATATAAATGTTATCTTTATAAGAAGTGATGAGGTGTCATTTTATACATTTTTTGGGGGTTATTTAACCTCTTAAATCATGCAAATATGCTCAAAATACGTGCTTAATCGTTTTTTTGTGTTTTAAGCATTTGAGAAGCTTTTGGAGGATATACACGTGACTTGGACTCATCTGGAAAGAAACAGGAAAAGATTTCAGCTTTACAACGAAGTGGTTTCAAGAATATGCTCACAAAGTCTGGAGACGGCGTCGCAATTTCCTAGTGACACTGTCAGATCATACAAGAGACGACGTCAAGAAAAGTGTGACGGCGTCAGGATGTAACTGTCTCAAAAAAAACCCTAGAAGATTCGGTGAAGCGACGACGTCAGAAATCTTGCGACGTCGTCGTCAGAAATCTGGCGACGCCGTCACGACCTATTTCCTATATATACAAACTCGATTTTAGGGTTTTTAAGTGTGGAATGTGTGTACAACTTTGGAGATACGATTATTATTATTAGGGTTCGGGCGTAGAAGCTTTTAGGGTCAATTTTAGGGCCTAAAAACCCTCTTGTATCACCCTTTAACTCATGTTTTAATTAAGCGAAGTCATTTATTCTTTAATCTTTCAATATCTTCTCTTTAACATGCTAGGCTGGATCCTTTAGTATTTACTTATGATTGCATGAAACTTAGGTTGTAGATCCTTTTAATATTGCTTCTTGTGATGGATGTGCGCGTTAGACTTTAGAAAACTGGCTATAAAATATTACATTAACATAGACGTCTGGAGAAACGCGAGTGTGTAGAAATGATATCATCGGCAACAGTCTTCATACTACCTTACCCTTAATATGGTTGATCCCTCTTAAGTGTTTTAATGCATGTAATGTACTCTTAGGGGCCTTGTAATAGTCTTCATACTACCTTACATGTTCGTTGCCTTAACGGAATATTACATAGATGGCAGATTCGTGTAATCTGTTAATGATCTAGGAAATACTTACACAGATCATCACAAGTGTGACAAAGCAATAGGATTAGGAGAAGCAACTTGAGGATTAATGCACGATTAAGTAAATACGTTTGTTTATCATACGAGTTTCCAGTTTAGGGTGATATAGTTATTACTATATATTTGTCCTGGTATGATCATGGTTTCTCTCGGATTGTATTATAGAAGATTAGCACGAAGGCTATTTGGGAGCTCTAGGAGATAATATATGACTATAAGGTTATGATATAAGTTTTGTTCTGAGATGATGAAAGATTTAAAGTTAAGATGGAAGACACAGGCTTAAGATTAATGATTACAAAGAGAAAATGTTGATTTTGTCATCAACAATGATACTCCGCACATTAATTAGGAAGTTTAATACTCTCTAGGTTAGTAATAAGAATGGGTGTGTCTTTCTTATGTTAAGGAGTTATTAAGTAACTACGTTGTTGCTGTAATTGTCCTATTTTATTTGGACTGAGATAAGGACGACACCCTTATGCTTTTGTACTGAATGTTTTTTTGGTGTAATATATTTACCGAGGAAACCCTTTACCCAAAAAAAAGAGTTTCCACCAAAGTAATTTAGATTTAATTATTTTAGTTTAAAACCAAAACCCTCTCAAAAATAGAATTTTACTTGTTTTCCATAAAATATAAAAATACAAAAACAATATTCTTTCAACCCCTTAGATCTTAGTTTGGTTTAGTTCGAGCCTTCACACGCTGTTCACCTAGAGAATGATAACAACCCCTGAGTCCTTGCTATACTACACTGCAACGATTAGGTACTCTGCCTAGGGGATTGTAAAACTCTTTGCGACTTTACAAGACCCGAATCAAGTTTTTGGCACCGCTGCC
>BQNB010074757.1:5251-31682 GCA_026074375.1 Tanacetum coccineum | reverse complement strand
ACCGTGGTTATTGCAACCGTATTCAACAAAGTGACAAAGACACTCTCGTCCATATTCGTTGATTATCACTAAGCTAAACCTGCAGGTACACCCGACGATTGGTGCGGCTGATTCCCGACGAGTCAAGATTCATAGCCACATGCTCATACCAGACCGACAAACATAAAGACATCATGAAAGCTCAAGTATATGTTTCAAGAATTCCGCTACTCTGATACCGTATGTCTTTTTTGAAGTGACGAAGTATTAAAGTCAAAGAATTTCAAAGAAGTTTTCGTCACTCTAATACCGAACGTCTTTCTCAATGTGACGAAGTGTTAAAGTTAAAGAATTTCAAGAAAGATGCAACATTAAAGCTTTACAAGTTAACAAATCAAGAAAGGTATGAGCATGTCGGTCCAGAAGTCACAAGTTCACAAGATGGCCAAGGTCACAAGATGGCAAAAAAGATATTATGCTTGGTTGATGATCTCAAGATGTACAAGATCACATATTCATGTCAAGTCCAAGCTAAAGGAACAAGCTCAAGACCTAAAGTCTATGATCACTACATCAAATCATAAGTTACTGATTGAAGTTAAACAAGCTCAAGACTAAAGATAAAGCATAGTATGCTAGGTTTAAGTTTTTGTAAAATGGAGCGACCTCCCTTAGGGGGAGATTGTTAGGAATACAAAATTCCTATGAAAGTGTCGGTCGCTTCCATAAATAACAGTCGTTAGCTCGTTAGGTAATTTTTGGAAACTTACATAGTTAGTTAGCAAAGGCCCATGGATAAACCCATGCAAGCACAAGCCTACTTGTTCATTGTAAGTATATTAACACCTCTCCATGCCTTGGAGAGGTGGTTGGTTGCTCATTTTTCACACAATTCAATATATGTTTTCTTTCTCTCTCTAAGTGTTCATCCAACCCTTTCTCTCACTAAAACAACTTGCCTCCTCTTTCCATGTATGTTATATGATTATTCTTCAATGTATCAAGTTTTACTATTTATTTTATGCCGACTCTACCTAAAAACAACACTCTAACGGGCAGTGTACCCGGTCGAATGTAGCTTCGTTGGTAAGTAGGGTGTCGATCACTAAGAGCGAGAGCATTAATTCCTAATTCTATTCGTATTTTAGTTATCAACCTAAAACTAATGCAAAAGGGGGGTTTCAGCCTAAGAGACTGGCATAGTTTTGGGTATCTAACCTAAGGTTTTGATGACAAGTAAAGCAATAAACACACACAAGAAGATAAATAAACGATAGAGGAGCGATCAAACACTAATGTATGGAAAACGTATCAACCATGAATAATTGATAAAACGCAGATTTGTTTATTAGTGCAATGATTGACTTATCTCGAAGGGCATATCATTCCTAGACTTAGGCGGTACTTCTTCCTAAGACCTAGACACGCTAATTCTGTCACAATTAGACGTATCTGCATAAAGCAAGCATTTGTTGATTATAATCTATCTTAGGAGATTAATAATGGTGCTCTTACTAAACCCTAGCTCATGGAGACTTTACCCACTTACTACTTAACGACTCTTTATATACTAGTAGTCCACTATCCGAGTCCTTACCAATGGAATAAGAACGTACTCGTTGATACCAAGGTCACCTTATGGCTTAACTAAGCTCACTAAACTAAAGGCAAGGATAGATCAATATTTGTGATCCTATGATTCTAGATATATAAATTGCAATATAGAGAGCTATCCCAGACTCTTAGCCTACGCCCAAACAACACCGAAGTTGCAGCGCATTAAATATATAGGACTAGACCCAGTTGAATGATAGGTCGCATACTTAAGCACGTAAACAAGTATAAATTGATAAACATAATCAACGATCAATGAAAAATTAAGCAATCGAATAAACAAACCAAAAATTAGATCTTCATAAACATGGCTGTTACCTAAAGGTATCAGGCAATAGTCATTGTAAAGATACATACTATTTCATATATGAACGATTAAAGAAAAGAAACCTTAACCGAACGCGTATTTGGTTAAGCGAAGATTACAAAAGTTTTCCTATGATCTTGAGGCTCTTGTCTGACCTTCTATGCTCTTCTATTCATCTCTTGGTCGACTTGGTGGTTTAGGGTTTCACCTGCATACCTAAAACTGAGTTTTGGGTGTTGTATTTATAGAGTCTAGAATTTAGTCGATACGCCATATTGAGCGATGTGGGATATGGCGTATTAGGGATTTCTTAGAGTAAAGACCACGTTTGATATCTTTTAGAATCTTTTAGTGTTTAATAAACTTTGGATACGACGTATAGAGGTTCCTGGATACGACGTATAGGTCTTTAATCCTTTGTGGTTATCTGTGAAGTGTAGGCACGGATACGCCGTATCTCCTTGATAGATACAGCATAGGGTAAAACCAGTTGGTTCTTCTTCGTTGACCAATGTATTATATACGGCGTATCATTGATATGGATACGGCGTACTCTTCAAAGTCAGACAATGGTTTTTTAATTCGTCAAAGTCTTGGATACGTCGTATAGGTCTAGAATAATACGGTGTAATGGCTGTCAGATCAGTAGACTTTCTCGAACTCTTCATTTAAGCTCCAAAATGCGTGCCTTTTAGCATAACTTTACAAAGTACTCCATAATTACTGCAAATAACAACTTTAAGCAATTAAGTACCAATTTATGCAATAATTATACAAAATGGGTAATTAAGATGGTATAAATGATGCTATAAAAGTGACGTTATTTGATGTCATCACAAACCTATCTCCGGTATTCATCGGTTAGAAATTACAAAATAAAATTAAAAAAAACAAAAAACTATACAGGAAACGATACACCGTATCTATGTTTTAGGATACGTCGTATTGAGTCCTGTAAGAAAATTTTCAAGTACTGGTCAGAAGTCAAATACGCTGTATCATGGTATGAACATGCCGTATTGACATATCTGACAGTAAAGTTAATAAATGCGGAAAATTAAAAGGATAACGTCCAGGTTAGGTTGATACGCCATATCTAATGGATCTGGATACGCCATATTGATAACCTAGGAAGACAGACTCGATACTAAATAAGAAAATACATTCCAGGTTGTCTCTCGGGAAGCACTTTTGTTTTTATGAGTGTCTTTAAGTTAGACTCCCTTTAGCCTCACATTACACCATTCTCGAACTCTATAACTTCATCATCCTCTTTGTTAATGTTACCTTCGTAATATTTCTTCAATCATTGTCCATTGACTTTGAAGTTAAATTTGTTCCTGTCAATTATTTCTACAGCCCCATATGGATATATCATTTTAACAATGTTTGGACCGCTCCATTTCAACTTAAGTTTTCCAGGGTACATCTTTAGACGAGAATTATAAAGTAGCACTTTGTCACCCACCTTAAAATATTTATCACCACGAAGTCTAGAATCATGCCATTTCTTGGTCCGTTCTTTGTAAATTATAGTATTCTCGTAAGCGCCATCTCTTAATTCGGCTAACTTATTAAGCTGCATAAGACAAATTTTGCTAGCAAGATTTAAATCCATATTACATTGTTTTAATGCCCAATGTGCCTTATGCTTGATCTCTACGAGTAAATGACATGCTTTCCCATAAACTAATCTAAAAGGTGTACACCATGTTGGTGTTTTGTAGGCCGTCCTAAATGTTCACAATGCATCGTTAACAATCTTTAGGATTGTACCCTACTGATCTTTCTACGATACGCTTAATAGCCCTGTTAGTAACTTTAGTTTGTCCATTAGATTGAGGGTGATACGTCGTGAATAATTTGTGAGTCACACCATATCTTTGTAAAGATTTTTCGAGCTGGGAATCCAAAAATGTGCCCCTCTGTCACTAATCAAAGCTTTAAGAACTCCAAACCTAGCAAATAACTGTCTTAAAAACTTAACCACAACACGCGCATCATTTGTAGGTAATGCTTGAGCTTCGACCCATTTGGACACATAATCTACAGCTACTAATATGTATTTATTACCTCTAGATTGGGGAAATGGTCCCATAAAATCTAATCCCCAAACATCAAAGACTTCGCATACATGAATGTTATTTTGAGGCATTTTGGTCCTTAAAGACATGTTCCCTGATCTTTGACATGCATCGCATCATCTTACGTACTCATTAGCATCCTTAAATACACTAGGCCAATAAAATCCAGACTCATAAACCTTCTTTGCGATAACATTAGCGTTATGATGCCCACCAGTAGGTCTCGAATGACAATGCGCCAGAATTTCAAGGGTTTCACTTCCAGCCACACATCTTTTCATTATATTATCCGCGCATAGTTTAAATGCATAAGGTTCCTCCCAGAAGTATGTCGTGACTTGCGAAAAAAAACCTCTTTCTTTTTTCAAAGGTCCAATTTGGGGGAACAACCTTTCCAACAATATAATTAACAAAATCCGCATACCATGGTTCATCATTATTAAACTTAGATTTTAGCACCATTAAATGATCATCGGGGAATTTATCAGCAATTTCCCTCTTAGTTAACACATCCATGTGCGGATTCTCTAACCTAGATAAGTGATCCGCAACCAAGTTTTCTGCTCCCTTTTTATCTTTGGTTTTAATATTCGATTGGTCCATGTCAAAGATTACCTCATCTTCTCCTACCCTAAGCGTTATCTTTTTATTAAACACATCGATCATGGCACAGGCGGTGGCCAAAAAAGGTCTCCCTAAAATTATCGAACTTCTAGAGTCTTCGGGCATATCCAAGATAACAAAATTGATAGGGAGGACAAGTTTATCCACCTTAATAAGCAAATTTTCGACTATTCCCCTTGGGTATTGGATCGACCTATCAGCTAGTTCTAAGCTCATTCGAGTCGGTTTTGGTTCCCCTAAACCTAACTTTTCATACATCGTATATATAATCAAACTTATACTAGCTCCTAGATCCGCCAATGCATTATTAATTCGCAAATTACTAACTTGATAAGGGATAGTGAAACTTCCTGGGTCTTTTTCTTTTGTTGGTAGCTTGTTAAGCAGGATAGCTAAGCACCTTTCGTTCATTGTTACCGTACAAGCTTCTTTAAGTCTGGTTTTATTTGTCAGTAAACTCTTCAAATATTTAGCGTATTTTGTCATTTGCACTAAGGCTTTGATAAACGGAATGTTAATATGGAGTTGTTTTAGATTCTCAAGAAACTTCTAATGTTGTGCTTCTTCTTTTTCCTTTTCCTTTTACACCAACATCATGCGGCTTTTCCTGCACATCCTGTTCAAATCTGGGAGGTTCGTTCTTGTTGATTCCGGTTTCATTAGTTTCTTTACTAGGGGTGGCTTCACACGTCATATTTCCTCCCTTAGTTGTAGCTCATTTGACTTCATTTTTGGGAATCAAAACATTACCCATAACCTTGACAATTCGTTTACCTCGACTTTCAGCTCACTCAATAAGTTACTTCGTTCTTTTAATATAAGCTCGTTGGTGGTTCTAAATTCTTTAATGAATATTTCTGTCTCCTCATGTTCACGTTTATCTTCGTCAATGGATTTAGCCAATATTTCTTTAATAGTCAACCTCCTTGTAGGGTAATTGAACGAGTAAGGAGGGAACCCAAAAACGATACCTGAAAAAAGACATAATTCGAAGTAAAACTATTCTAGAAAACTAAACGTAAAAGCTACCTAAAAATTGATGCTGTATCAGATAGTCGATACTTCGTATTTAGTAAACTAGATACGCTGTATTGATGTTTGATGTCGAATACGCTGTATTCAAAGAAAATGGATATGCCGTATTGATGTGTTATAAAAGCTTTAAATTTATAGTTCTAGTTTTATCCGATTTCCAACTAACACACGGGTAAAGTATAAACCCCCGTTTATAGTATAGGTTAAGGGTAATGTGACACCCTGAAAATTTCCGATCAAAAAAATTAGCCGTTTCCATTTAGTAGTTTAAATTTTTAAAGTTTCGTTTAATATTTACGTTTAACCGGGAAGTTTTCCCGCTATTTATCTAAGAATCGTCTCCGGGAGCGAACCGGGACACCTAACGTTATAGTATTTTGGCAATAGCCACGTTTCTATGTTTTAGGGCAATATTTAAAATTTCATAATTTTCAAAGATACCGTTATTCGTTTCGTTACTTGCGTAAATCGTGTTTTATTTAAAAATAAGCATATGCATGGAAGACTTGGAAATTAATTCAAACAAAGAGCACTAGCATATTAAAATATTGAAAACCATTTGGTCCCCCCTTCCCATTGTCTTATTCGTCCAAACAAACACCCCATGTGAACCTTGGAGGCCAAGTTGAATTTCAAAAACAATAAGACAAGTTACAATTCATTTTTGTCCTAGCTCATTTGTGATTGGAGGATCAAATTGGTCCCCTTCCCCCCTCTTTGTCCTATCCTATGCACACACACAAACACACTTTTAGTGTGTGAAGTAAACTTTGCATTTATAAACCATGTTACTTCTCATTTTTCATTCATATCACACACACATAGTTAGCATTGAGTTTTCTTTTCTCTTGCTCTACCTAGTCCACAAAAAAAACACACACACACATACAAATTCATAATTTTTCCCTCTTTGATCAAAAACTCTTGAAGATTTGTTAAAGGTTTGATCATTTTTATCATCAGGGTATTTATTAAACAACGTTTGGGTTGTTTTAATCTTGTTCAGACTTCTAAAAACCTTCAATCTTTGTAAGTCTTCAAATCTTTTCATAACTTGTACTTTCCTAATCATCTTGATGCATACATACTGGTTGTACAACTATTTTGTAAAAACAAAGATTTTAAAACTACATAAACCTTAAAAGGTTATGCTTATGGTTTGAAAATAATAAAAGAAAATATAAGGAAAGTATAGTTTTGTGATCGTGGTTATTTTCATGTAATTAAAATGATATATTATAGCTTATTTGTATTCGGCCTATATAATAAGCTAATAAGAAAGCTTATTTAATTATTTTCAAGCTTATGTGACTTATATATGTTGCGACGTAAAGTAGAATATACACAAGATAATAGTTGTTCAAGCTTATTTCGGTTTAACTTAAATTTATTAAGCTTATTTTGTGCTTATTTTCATTCGGCTTATATAATAAGCTTTTGGAAAGCTTATTTAATTTATTTTGAGCTTATATGGGCTTATGCTTGGTTCGGCCCAAATAGAAAAAGAAGAAGAAATATTTATTTAGCTTATTTTGTTTTCGACTTATATTTTGTTAGCTTATTTTCTAGCACATACTAGGCCTAACAACATGAGCTTATTTTTGAGCTTATGTGGTTTGGCTTATTATTGAGTGGCTTATTATGAGCTTATTAATAGCTTATTATTAAGCCGAACTATATATATATATATATATATATATATATATAGGGGGACTTTCTTTTTAGCACCAATCTTAGTGCGAGAACTGACAGAACTACTAAAAACATACATGCACGCCTTTTAAAAATCAAAAAAATACATGAAAATCATCAATAGTCGTAAGAATCCACCTATATTCTTCAGTATCATCATGAACTATTCCTCTTCTTTCACAAAAACCTTACACACGGCCGCAATATTGTCATTGCAAACCTCATAAGAACATACATGTACACCTTCAAAGAAAAATTTTGTATTTCTAATTTCTTATCAAAATTTTTAGAACAACTATGTTTTTTTAAAACTTATATGTTATTTTTAGAACATATGTGCAAAAATACAATTATTGAAGGCGTGCATGCATGTTTTTGATGGTTCTGTCAGTTCTCGCATTAAGATTGGTACTAAAAAGAAAGTTGCACTATATATATATATATATATATATATATATAATATATATTTTTACTTAGACATTTATATGTATATAATATTAATATACATACTATTATCTACTCTTTTTACTTACGAAAACATTTTCACTATTATACGATCACAAGCGTTAATTTTTGTAAACATATTATCATAAGTACACTAGTATATGCTTATGCATTATCCATAATTCGTTGTTACTCAGATATTAAACCAAACCCTCATTTCACAGGTTGTCTTTGTGAACCGTTGTTCGTTATCGTGTGATTTTATTCTAGACTATTCTTCTTCAATTCACCAATCGAGGTGAGTTCATAGCCCCACTCTTTAACTCGTTTTGAATAATTGTTTTATAACTTGGAGTGAGAAACATTGCTTGTTTTTAAAACTGGACACAAGTACTATACGTGAGAAATTCCCCGTTTACATGTTGCCTAAGTAGCGTTTAGACCACTATTACCCGAATTATCATGAACTGTTAATTTCTTGACCGGAGGACCGGTTAAGGGAGCGAGAGTGAATAAATAGATCTATTGGGACTAATTATCCCTATCCGGGTAAGAAGCACTTACTAGTTCGAGATTTCCAAGGACTAACGGATATATGTCATGTCAAAACTAGTTAGGTGGTCTTTGGTCGGACACTTGTAGGGCAAGCCTTTTATAGCACTGTACATGCTATCTTTCAGTATTCGCTTCGGTGTCATGAGCTTAGTGCAACATAAATTCCTCTTTATGTGAAGTTGTATCTCCTATAACTGTCGCATACATTTTGATAATCTTGTGGTCTACAATATTTACATTAGAACAAAACCTATGAATTCACCAACTTTATGTTGACGTTTTAAGCATGTTTTCTCAGGTGCTTAGCATGGATGTCGTTGCTTGATCTATATGATGTCTAATTGCCCGAACCAGTTTTCCGGATTTCATCTATGTCATCTTAAATACCGTTGTTGAATTTATTTAAGCTTCCGTATTTTAACTTTTGAATCTTTTAAATTTGATCAATATAAACTTATTATTATTTTGAATATATACAACGGTGTTTATTTTTTAAAATATACCCTTAGAGGTCATTCTTTATGCTTTGTACTTGAGATATTAGATGACGTCACACCCCCGAACACCAAATCGGACGGGGCCCTATTTAGGGGTGTGACAGATTGGTATCAAGAGCCAAGGTTATAGAGAACCAGGTAGTATAAACTAGGTCTGGACTATGACCAGTATGTGATCCTACATGATTATGTGCCTTACGTGGTTTTACATATACGTGATATGTATATGTACTATATAATTAAATACTAAATATAACTAATATTACTATAATTATATTGCATTTCTTTTCGCGGTACTGCATTTGATGGTCTATTCATTCATTTCATTCGTTTATTTACCCATTTGTTGATTCTTTCCCGCATCATGCATGGTTGGTATAAAGGATATTTATATAAACTTTTGCTTGTGCAGGTCATAACTATTTTTGTTATCTCAGTTTCTTCGGATTCATCAGAGGATAGCGTGAGGACACCTGTTGGACGAGTTATCTTGTTCGGTACTATCCCCACCACTATTCCCGACACTACACCTTCTGTTATTCCACCTACTACCCATATTGATACCACACCGATACCTACTGTTTCACCTACTATACCATCATCACTAGATTATACACCCGCATCACCTGATTACTCACCCGCATCTAATATGGAGTTTGGTCCATCCGAGGATCCTTCATCAGATCTTATACCACCACTACCAGCTACTTCACCATTTCTTTCATCGATCGATGATTCTTTAGACAGTGATATACCTGATACACCACCATAACCTACCCATGGTACACTATTCACTGAGACTACCCTTTCTACTTAGAGGTCGCCTACAACATCTTGTGTACTTTGACGTCGGGTCATGGTTCTTGCATTGGGACAGCCTATCCCTTATGGTCGACCGTACCACTACCATCTTAATGGGCATGTACACATGATGACTACGAGGAAGAGGGTTGGACCGATGCCTACTTATCATCTTGCCATAAGACATTCAGTTGACTATTCTTTTTCGGATCATTTTTCTTTGGATGATTCATCATCGAGTTCATCATCAAAGACTTCTTCGAATTCTTTTGCTGATGCTTTATCTGATTCTGCATCTAGTTATTCATTATCTGATCATTCGCTACCAGCATCGCCATCGGGTATGAGATCTAGTCATCATTTATGTTCATTGGTACCGAGTGTTCATCGTTCATCTGCTATTTCCGAGAGACCATCTCATAATTCTTCTTCTGCGAGCCTTTCTCGCAAGAGGAGTAGATCCCCTATTACATCTGTACCGTTATCTTCACCTACCCTTGGAGCATTGTCTTATGCACATACTGATCTTCTACCATCACCTAAGAGGATTAAGAGTCCTAAGACAGCTACGAATTTAAAGGGTTGTTCGGAGGATAGTTTTAAGCCATACGTACCTAGAGAGGCTGGATTGGGAGTTGACTTTGAGGATGAGAGTTCTGAGCCGTCTAGGTCTAGAGGGACTAATTTAGAGATAGATGTTGATGTTGAGAGGAACGATGGGATTGAGATTGACCTTGAGGTTCAGGCAGTTATTAACGAGTATATCGCTTATGCGGATGCTCTTAGAAATAGAGGGATTTATGCTAGAGTTGTAGTTGAGGCTATTGATCAAAAGGAGATTAAGACAGGTATAAGAGGCCCAGTTGAGGTTAGAGTATATAGAGTTACTCACCCAGTGGTAGTTGATGATATCCCTGAGCCTGCTCAGGAGGGAGCTGTAGAGGTTACATATGAGACTTTGAGAGATTTGGTTCAGAGGTTTCATGATCACACTGAAGAGATTCTGGTTCATCGTGTTCAGGTTATTGAGAGTGTCCAAAGGGATCAGGGACACAGGATCATAGCGACGGGACAGCAGAGTGCTGATATGTTGGAGAGGATCGGAGAGCTAGAGAGGGATAATAAGAGACTCAGAGACATTGTGGATGTTGAGAGTCAAAGAGTTACCCGATTTCGGCGTAGTGAGTTGCGTGTGCAGAGGGAGTTGAGACAGATTCGATGTTTTAGATTCTATGATCGTATGAGGATTGGTAGGCTTGAGGCTTATGCTAGGAGGCATTTGGGTTACCGTTCTTAGATTGTTTCGAGATTATCCTAGTATTGACTCATAACGCCTAATATTAGCTAATTGTAGGGATTTGTAAATCCTATATTTTGGAACAATATTGTAACATTTTGTATTGATGATATGAAATCAAATGTTACCATTCTATATTCGATATTACTAACTTAATGATATATTTTCTTTGCCTATTGCATATTGCATTATTACTGAATCGTGGCATTATCATGAAGTTATTATGATTTTGTATTTCCGTATAATAAAACTTGTTATTTTATTTTTGAACCCCATTAATAATCTCATATCACCATAAAATTTCATCGTGTTGTGTATTGTTATATTGTAGGACAATGCCTAACACACGATCTAGAGCGTCAAGGACACGTGAGGGAGTCAACGAGCAAAGCGATCGCCGAATGGCAGAAGCATTGAGAGTGCGCGACGCTGTCAGAAACCTTGGACCCCTTATAGGAGATGAGGGTGAACAAGAAGTAAATGGAAATGGAGGAAATGGAAATAGAGGAAATGGAAATGGAGGAAATGGAAATGGTAATGGAAACGGAGGAGAATATGGCTATAACTTCAAAGGATTTATGCCTGCTAGAGAGTGCACATATCAAGACTTCTTGAAGTGCCAGTCACTTAACTTTAATGAAACAGAAGGAGTTGTTGGGTTAACTCATTGGTTTGAGAAGATGGAAACACTATTCTACATTAGCAATTATCCAGAGAAGTACCAAGTGAAGTATGCTTTGTGCATGCTTCTAAACAGTGCATTGACTTGGTGGAACTCCCACAAGAGAACAATTAGGATTGAGGCCGCCTATGCCATGAGTTGGGCAGAACTTATGAAGTTGATGACAAAAGTGTACTGTCTAAGAAACGAGGTCTAGAAGATGGAGACCGAGTTGTGGAACTTGGCTGTGAAAGGAAATGACTTGACTGCTTATACCAGAAGATTTTAGGAATTGGTGTTATTGTGTACTAGAATGGTCCCAAATGAGGAGGACAAGGTTGAGAGATTCGTTGGAGGGTTGCCTGACAATATTCAGGGAAATGTAATCGCTGCTGAACCCACTAAACTTCAAGATGCAATACGTGTTGCCAACAACTTAATGGATCAAAAGCTGAAGGGATATGCTAGAAGTGCTGAGAACAAGAGAAGGTTGGATAACAACACGAGAGACAATCGTGGACAGCAATCAGTTTTTAAGCGGCAAAATGTTGGAGGCCAGAATGTGGCAAGAGCATACACGGCTGGGAACAATGAGAGAAAGGGGTATGTTGGATCCCTACCCTACTGCAGCAAGTGTAAGATACACCATGCAGGGTCGTGTACTGTGAGATGTGGAAACTGTAAGAGAGTTGGTCATATGACTAGGGATTGTAAGGTCACTGTTACTCCAAACACTCAGAGAGCCCCAGTTGGAAATCAACCGGGTATTGTTTGTTATGAGTGTGGAAGGCCGGGACATTTTAGGAAAGATTGTCCTAAGTTGAGAAATCAGAACCGTGGAAACAAGACTGGAAACAAGAATGGGAACAAGACTAAAAATCAGACTGGAGGTAACGAAGCTACAACAAGGGCTTACGCCATTGGTAGAGGAGGAACAAACCCTGATTCCAACGTTGTCATGGGTACGTTTCTTCTCAATAACTGTCATGCCTCTATGTTATTTGATTCGGGAGCCGATAGGAGTTTTGTGTCGTCTACCTTTAGTGCTTTGCTTGATGTTGCACCATCCACTTTAGACACTAGTTATGATGTAGAACTTGCCGATGAAAGAACTTCATAAACAAATATTGTCCTTATAGGCTGTACGTTAGGATTATTAGGTCATCCGTTCAACATGGATCTAATGCCCGTAGAACTTGGTAGTTTCGACGTCATCATCGGTATGGATTAGTTAGAGAAGTACCACGCGTTGATTGTTTGTGACGAGAAGGTTGTCCGCATACCTTATGGAAATAAAGTGTTGATAGTTCGAGGTGATAATTGTGACGGCAAAAGTAAGTCGAAGCTGAATATCATATCGTGTACGAAAACCCAGAAGTATATTGAGAAAGGATGTCAAGTTTATCTAGCTGAAGTTACGTCTAAGAAGACTGAGGACAAGTCAGAGGGGAAGCGACTTGAGGACGTGCCGATCGTATGGGAATTTTCGGAAGTCTTTCCAAAAGACTTGTCTGGGCTACCGCCTGCTCGACAAGTTGAATTTCAAATCGATTTAGTCCCTGGTGTTGCACCTGTAGCACGAGCCCCATACCGATTAGCACCAGCCGAACTGCAAGAGTTATCTACTCAGTTGCAAGAACTTTCTGACAAAGGATTTATAAGACCCAGTTTCTCACCTTGGGGAGCTCTAGTTTTGTTTGTCAAAAAGAAAGATGGATCTTTTCGGATGTGTATCGACTACTGTAAACTAAACAGACTTACTATGAAGAACTGATACCCACTTCCGAGAATCGACAACTTGTTTGATCAACTGCAAGGGTCAAGAGTCTACTCTAAGATCGACCTGAGATCTGGTTATTACCAACTCAGAGTTCGAGAGGAAGACATTCCCAAGACCGCATTTAGGACTCGCTATGGTCACTATGAGTTCCAAGTAATGCCATTTGGTTTGACTAACACACCGACAATATTCATGGATTTGATGAATAGGGTGTGCAAACCGTATCTGGATAGATTCGTGATTGTGTTCATCGACGATATTTTTATTTACTCTAAGAGCAGAAAGGAGCATGGAGGACACCTTAAGTTAATTATAAGGTTACTTAAGAATGAGGAGTTATACGCCAAGTTTTTGAAGTGTGAGTTTTGGCTGTCGAAGGTACAATTTCTCGGTCACGTGATTGATAGCGAAGGCATTCGCGCTGATCCCGCTAAGTTTGAGTCTATCAAGGATTGGGCGTCACCCAAGACACCAACCGAGATTCGTTAGTTTCTAGGCTTGGCCGGTTACAACAGATAATTTATCGAAGGGTTTTCAAAGATCGCTAGGCCTATGACAAAATTAACTTAGAAAAGCGTGAAGTTTGATTGTTGAAGCAGAAATTATGTAGTGCGCTGATATTGGCTTTACCCGAGGGAAGTGACAACTTCATGGTATATTGTGATGCCTCGCATAAAGGGTTGGGCGCGGTTTTGATGCAAAAGGAGAAGGTCATAGCTTACGCATCCCGCCAACTCAAGGTTCATGAGAAAAACTATACCACACACGACCTAGAGCTTGGTGCAGTAGTGTTTGCCTTGAAGATGTGGAGACACTATATGTATGGTATAAAGTGTGTCGTGTTCACTGATCATAAGAATTTGCAACACGTTCTCGACCAGAAGGAATTGAACATGAGACAACGACGATGGTTAGAGTTGTTAAGCGACTACGACTGTGAGATTCGATATCACCCAGGAAAGGCGAATGTGGTAGATGATGCCCTGAGCCGAAAGGAAAGAAGTAAGCCACTACGAGTTCGGGCCTTAGTTATGACTATAGGGTTAAATCTTCCTAAGCAGATTTTGAGTGCTCAATCGGAAGCCAGGAAAGAAGAGAACTTCATCAACGAAGATTTGCATGGCATTATTAACAAGTTAGAACCTTGTGCTGACGGAACGTTATGTTTGAACAATCAAAGCTGGATTCTGTGTTTTGGTGATATGAGAGCTTTGATTATGCATGAGTCCCATAAGTCAAAGTATTCCATCCATCTTGGATCGGATAAGATGTACCAAGACATGAAGAAGTTGTATTGGTGGCCCAACATGAAAGCAAAAATTGCCACCTATGTCAGCAAGTGTTTAACGTGTGCTAAGGTTAAGACAGACTATCAGAAACCGTCTGGTTTGTTGGTTCAACCAGAGATCCCACAATGGAAATGGGAGAATATAACAACGGACTTTATGACTAAGTTGCCAAAGACGACAGCTGGTTAAGACACGATTAGGGTAATCGTTGATCGTCTCACTAAGTCTGCTCATTTCTTATCTATGCGATAAGATGACACATTGGAGAAGTTGATGAGACAATACTTAAAGAAGTAGTCTCAAGGCATGGAGTGCCAGTTTCGATCATCTCTGATCGCGATGGGAGATTTACTTCACATTTTTGGAAGTCCCTTAATAAAGCATTAGGTACTCGATTGGATATGAGTATAGCTTACCATCCAGAGACCGATGGTTAGAGTGAGAGAACCATTCAGACATTGGAGGACATGTTACGTACCTGTGTACTCGACTTTGGAAAAGGTTGGGATAGACACTTACCATTGGTAGAATTTTCGTATAACAACAGTTACCATACCAGTATTAAGGCTGCTTCGTTTGAGGAGTTGTATGGGCGCAAGTGTCGATCACCTATCTGCTAGGCTGAAGTTGGAGATAGTCAGCTCACTGTCCCATAGATCATCCACGAGACGACTGAGAAAATAGTTCAAATCAAGATCCGTATTCAAGCTGCCCGTGATCGTCAAAAGAGTTATGCCGACGTGAGAAGGAAACCCCTTGAGTTTCAAGTAGGAGATAAGGTCATGCTAAAAGTATCGCCATGGAAAGGAGTGATACGTTTCGGCAAACGGGGAAAGCTGAACCCTCGCTATATAGGACCTTTTAAGATCATTGCTAAAGTAGGAACCGTTGCCTATCGACTTGAACTCCCAGAGCAGTTGAGTAGAGTTCATAGTACGTTTCACGTCTCGAAATTGAAGAAATGTATGGCTGACGAACCCCTTGCTATACCGTTGGATGAGATCCAAGTTGACGACAAATTGCACTTCATCGAAGAACCTGTCGAGATTATGGACCGTGAGGTCAAGCGTCTGAAGCAGAGTCGTATCCCGATTGTGAAGGTATGCTGGAACTCTAGGAGAGGTCCTGAGTTCACCTGGGAGCGTGAAGACCAAATGCAAAAGAAGTACCCGCATCTTTTCCCAATTTCTGCGTCTGTGGCGAATGCTACATCGTAAGCTTTGATCGTAAGCTTTGAGGACAAAGCTCTTCTAACGGGGAAAGGATGTGACACCCCGAAAATTTCCGATCAATAAATTAGTCGTTTCCGTTTAGTAGTTTGAATTTTTAAAAGATTCGTTTAACTTTTTCGTTTAACCGGGAAGTTGTTCTGCCTTTATCCAAGAATCGTCGCCGGGAGCAAACCAGGACACCTATAATTGTAGTATTTTGGCAATAGCCACATTTTTATATATTAAGGCAATATTTAAAATTTCATAATTTTCGGAGATACCGTTATTCGTTTCGTTACTTGCGTAAACCGTGTTTTATTTAAAAATGAGCATATGCATGGAAGGCTTAGAAATTAAATAATGCAAGAGCACTAGCATCATAAAATATTAAAAACCATTTGGTCCCCCCCCCTCTTATGCATGCATGCGTCCAAACCAACACCCCTTAAACCCTTGGATGCCATTTTGAATTCAAAATCAATAAGACAAAGTTCCAACTCATGTTTTGTCCTAGCTTCATTGTGATTGGGAGATCATTTTGGTCCCCTCTCTTTCTCTTGTCTTATCCCCCCACACACACAAACACACTTTTAGTGTGTGAAGTAAACTTGGCATTACATATACACATTACTTCCACTTTCTCATTCATAATACACACACACTAAATATTAAGTTTTCTCTCTTCTCCTTTGCTCTCTTTGTTCGAACCACCCAAGAAACACACACACACTCATAATTTTCCAATCTTTATTAAAAACCTTTGAAGATATTGTGTTCGTGGTTGATATTTATTGTATTCGGGTTAGTTATAAACAACATTTGGGCTGTTTTTAGTCATCAACCATCCTTCTAAACCATTTCTTTTTGTAAGTCTCTTAATCTTTAAATAACTTGTACTTTCATAATCATCTTGATGCATACATGCTAGCTGTATAACTTATTTCGTAAAAACAAAGATTTTAAAACTACATAAACCTTAAAAGGTTATGCTATTGGTTCGAAAATAATAAAAGAAAATATAAGGAAATCATAGTTTTGTGATCGTGGTTATTTTCGTGTAATAAAAATGGTATGTTATAGCTTATTGTATTCGGCTTATGTTAATAAGCTTTTGGAAAGCTTATTTTAATTATTTCGAGCTTATTGGGCTTATTATTTGGTTCGGCCCAAGTATAGAAAAGAAGAAGAAATATTTATTTAGCTTATTTTGTTTTGACTTATATTTTGTTAGCTTATTTTCTAGCTTATTTTGAAAGGACAAATAGTAAACTTATTCGGCTTAATAAATAAGCCCGAATATAGCTTATTGGGCTTATAGCCGCATCCCACATACAAGGCCTAACAACATGAGCTTATTTTTGAGCTTATGTGGTTCGGCTTATTATTGAGTGGCTTATTGTGAGCTTATTATTAAGTCGCGTGTTTATTATTTAAGGTTTTGCTTATCGGACTATATGGATAAGTAAAACTACATTTTTGGACTTAACGGGCCAAGGCCCAACATAAACACAATACACCAAGGCGTAAAGCTACGGTGTGGCTTATTGAATAAGTTCACGAATAGCTTATTTAATAGTGTACGACTTAGACGCTATACGTGTAACTCATTTTAAATGTTGGACGTTGCGAATAATAAGAGATTTGATGATGTATAGTTTGTAATCATGAAAAGTGGATTGGAAAGTGATTTGAAAATGGTTTTAAATAAAGTCTATGACTTTGGAAAACGTGTAAACACGAACGGGTCATGCCGAAATTTTTATAAATTATTATACTTAGAAAATACTAGAAAACGCACAAGATAAAACGAGATATGGGAATTTAATAAAGTGCCGAACCATATATATATATAAGTATTACAGGTATACAAGGGTTAATATTGGACATATCTAAGGTGTTGTAAAGGGTATTGGAAGCTTGGTTGAGTGATTATAAAGGGTTTGTACAAGTGAAAGATTTAGGGTTTTCAAATGAAAGTTAAGGTTTTATATCAAGTATTTAGGATTAATAATTGGGGTTTGATTGTTAGTATCATCTTCACTCATCATATTAAGTTCTTCTATAAATCATAATCTCTTAAAATTATTCATTTCATATTTTATATAATTATTATATGGTTAATCATCACCTAGTTATATTTTATACATGTTTATGAAATATTACAAGTTTATATACACTCAAGAAATACTTGTTCATGGTAAATATGATGTTTAAAACATAAGGACATGTTTTATTTAAGGATTTACAAGCAATGGATAATTTATATAATTATTTGTTAAGTTATGGTTAACTATTTATTTATAAAGTGTATATAAATAAATAAACATGATGGACATTTTTCTTAGACACTTTTGACTATATATGATGGACATAAACCCAAGGACTTAATTTATATACAAGATGTGTAATTACATAAATTAGAAGACTTGTAGCAAATTAGTTAAGTTAAAAACTTATAAAAATAATTTTTTAAACATTTAAATTAAACCTACTGTTTTGATTTGAAAAATATAATATTTATTTTATATTTTATTAAAATAGTACATTTCATGACGATTCTAAATATATAGAAAACTTGAAAAACCGAGCTATGACGAAGAAGTTACGCTATTTACAAGTTTATGATAAAATTTATAAAAGTAATTTTATAAAAACACGTTACTGTTCATAACAATGAGTTTTTATAAAATAGTTTACTTGGATATAACTTTTAATTACGAAGACGTGCATATAAGGATCACTAAAAACGAAATTAAAATGGAGGAGATATGAATTTTATACGATTTCAATAAATAAATTTATAAAAAGTGTTTTTATAAATTTTAACCCACTGTTACTGTTCATAGCAGTTTATATAAATATTATAAGTATAATATTTTGCTAAATTTCTCAAATACGATTCCATACATATAAAGAAAAAGCGAAACGGAATTAAAATGAATAAGTTATGATGTTTATAAGGTTACAAAGATTAAATATATAAAAGTAGTTTTATATAATTTTACAAAAACAATAAAAGTTATTGTTCATCAGTAGCTAAATTATCATAAATATAATATTTCGATAAATCTTCTTAATACGAAATCGTGGACATAATGAACGTATAAAACGGAGTTAAAACAAGAGAAATATGACATTATATGCACTATTTCCTGACATGAATAGTGTTGGTTCGTTTTTAATAAAAACTTTACAAAACGATGTTGTATCACCTATGTAATATTTATACATGTTTTTAACATTATAAATATTATTTTACAAGATGATTGAACTATTTATACAATAACATTATATAAATAATAAAAACATTCAATCAAGTATTTTAACAAGTAATCAATGTGGTTGGTATGTGCTTAATTACACATACATTTTACCTATAAAAACGAGCCTAAATGACCAAAAATAGACATAAAATGCCAAATATATGTGTGTTTTGCTATTTGTGTTGTGTAGGTAACGCATATTCACTAAAGGACAAAAACGAAGCCAAAACTAACAAAACCAAGCACGAGATTGGAAAGAGAGTGAAAAGTCGAAGCCAAAGACGTGTGCATCTTAAATGGGCCAAGCCGTACCCAAGTTAATAGGCCGAGTCAGCCCATTAAGCTTATTTATGCAATTAAAAGCCCATGATATAAGCCTAATCCACTTAATTAAAAATCAAGCCCAACAAAACCCAAACCACTTAACAACCATTAGCCCAATACCCTTTTAACCTTTTCACAGTAAGTCCTTAAGGACTAACACTGCTAGTCCCTATCTTTTACAACATTAGTCCCTATCTTTTACAACATTAGTCCCTATCATCCTTACACCCTAACACCTTTAGTCCTTTTTACCCATAACCCTGTTAAAAAATTAAACAACCATCACCCCAAAACCCTTTTCTCGCCTAAACTACTATTCCACTGTCACTTTCCTCGACCCCTGCTCCAATAAACAAACTCATCACTTTCCCACTTCAACCCCACTTCACAAACCAACAAATCCACCTTGGCAATCCCCTAACTTCTCATTCGTTGATGAATTGAAGACCAATTAAAGGGATGCGATCATACTACTTGGAGCCAAAGCAAAATGGATGGCTAAGATGATGGTTTCAAGCTCACTCACACAAGAAACACACCTCTCATAACTCTCACAGAAGTAGCATAGATTAAAGACCTAGATGCTTCCTCTTTGGGCTATAAATAAAGGGCTTATTCTCATGGTTATGGGTGTTCTTTTTCTTGTATTTTTATTTACAGTTTTAAAGCTTATTGTTATTTCCTTTCAAGTATTGTAAACGTTTTAAAGTATTAATGAAAGTTTGAGGTATTTTAAGAAATTCGTGTTTGATCCTTTGTTAAATTTTTTAAGCTTTAAGCCATAAAAACAGCTTACGATCTCACCTAAAGCTTCACTAAGCTTTAAGTTTCTTATTCCTTAAACTATTTTGGTTCTTGCTTATTTAAACTGTTCTGTCTTTAAAATCCACCAAAAATCACTCAAAAAGAGCTTTTATGGATGATAAGCCAATTCTAGAAGGGCTTATGGGTTTACCAGCTTGTTTAAAACAAGCTGGAGCTTGTTGATAAGCTCTTGTGAGCACGTTGATTCCCTATTTTAAGCAAGGGAGATTGTAAGTTCCACCTTTTACTTTTTAGCTTATTTTTATGCAATTGCTTATTTACTGCTTATTTTCTGCTTAACTGTGCTTATTTATGCTTATTTATGTTGATTATTGCTTATTGATGCTTGCTATTTGTTTAAATCTTCTTTGTTTATGTTTTTCATAAATCTGTCATAATGTGCTTAAAACTGCTTGTTGGCTTATGCTTATGTTCATGTGCTTATTTTCTAGTGGAAATTGCTTAAATGTCTTTAAAATACATTGTGCTTAAGCTGTTTTACATTTTTAATGAATTTCAAAATCTGTTTCAAGCTTAATTTTGGAAAACAGTTTTATAAAGGGGTGTTTGGGACAACAGTATTAACCAAAGGTTAATACTGCTTGTGCATTTTTGGATTTCAAAACCACTTTTGTTTCATCATAATTCTGTTTTAATGCATGTTTAGAGTAGTTTTGAATTAGTTTAATTGAGCT
Organism: Tanacetum coccineum; assembly: GCA_026074375.1. Taxonomy (NCBI): domain Eukaryota; kingdom Viridiplantae; phylum Streptophyta; class Magnoliopsida; order Asterales; family Asteraceae; genus Tanacetum; species Tanacetum coccineum. The sequence goes on along the minus strand of BQNB010074757.1, from coordinate 10,726 downwards.
TTAATGTTATTGTTGGTAAATTCCAAGTCTGCTAGTTTGAAAAGTTCTTAAATCTACTTGAATTTGGATATGAGTTTATAAGCTGTTGAGTTAAGTTTTTGTGCAACAAAATTGTCTCCAAATGCATTCATTTTGATCTAAGTTGAGTCCATGTTCTGTTTTATTAGTTCATACAAGTTTTGGTTTTAGTCTGATATGGTATGCATTTTTACAGTTTTAAAAGGCCTTTTTAATTCATCATTATAGGTTAGTATAAGTTAGTTTTAGGTTCTAAAAATGATAGCACAAGCTTATTGGAGTATAAGCTTGTGCTGTTTAAGCTTATTTTGAGGTTTTAAGCTCATTTAGATATCTGAAAATAGGGCTGCAGTTTGTGTATTGAGCTTTTACAAAATCTTGAAAATCCAAAAACCTTGTTTTTAGCCTAAACTGCCATTTTCATAAGTCTTTATTTAGCTTATTAGTTATTCAAAATGCTTAATTTTTGCTTATTCTTATAGCTTATAGTAGTTGCTTTATCTGTTTTGAGTTTTTAGACACTAGCTTATTGATCTAGTAGCTTAAAAATTAGCTTAAAGTTGCCTCCTTAGACTGTTTTTAGTTGTGTTTTAGCTAAATTGCTTATTTGCTTATTTAAGTGTTTGAGCTGTTAGGTTTGCTTAATTGTGCTTAGTTTTGCTTATTAGGTTAGGTTTAAGGATCTGGTAGCTTATTTAGTTTGAGTTTTAGCTTATAGAAGTTTGTGGCAAAAATTTGTTTTAAGGCTTAAAGCTTTTTAGTTTCTTTTAAAGTTAAACTGTCTTAATTCCTTAGGTATGCTTTCCAGCTTATTTGGTTTAGTTTAAGGTGCTCATTAGACATAGCTTAGTATCTTGTAGCTTATTTTGTTTAAGTTTGAGCTTATTAAGGCTTTTGTGTCAAAACTGTTAAGTGTTAAAGCCTTTTTGGCTTTTAAGCAAATATGTCACCTTTAAAGTGCTTATTCCAGCTTAAAAATATGTTTTTATAAAAAGCCCTTTCATTAAAGTTGCTTGTTTTAGTAAAAAAAAGCAGTTTAGCTTTAAGCTCTTTATAGCTTATTGGGGTAGGCTGGAATACATTTTATTTTTATTAGGATTGTTATTAAGCAAAGTATTTTCCTTGAATTTTTTAGAATTTTCTAAAATAGTTTAGTATTTTTAATAATATTTTTAGATTAAAAGTTTTTTAATTCATATTAAATAAAATTAAAAAAAATATCATTCTTTTTCTGAAAATTATTTTTAGTCATTTAGAATTTATAAAAATTAAATTTGAGGTTGTAGGGTTAAAATTTGCATTACTTGCTTAAATGTCGCGTTTTTAATTTTCCGTTAACGTTTTTATGCTTAATTCCTTTAATGTCTTAATTGTCTTAATTGTTTACTTGCATTTACATGTTTTTACGTTTTGTTTAGTAGAAATAGAAATCCAAAATCAAAAAAATTGATTATTCAATCACGCGATCACGAACTTAACCTCGATTTTCAATTCACGCCTCCCCCCGTCAGGATACGACTCGGGAAGGTTTTGAATTTTGCTTTGGTCAAAAGTAATCTTTTTATAATCCTTTGGAATACTCTCTTAAACTATAAATTTTGTATTTTGGTATTATAGTCATATATTATATAAATATAATAATATATATATATATATATATATATATATATATATATATATTATATATTATATATGCTAAGGAATCAAAACCAGTGGTATCACCTATATAATATTTATACATGTTTTTAACTTTATAAATATTATTTTACAAGATGATTGAACTATTTATACAATAACATTATATAAATAATAAAAACATTAAATTACGTATTTTTGACAAATAATCAATTGTTGGACAAGTATACTATTTTTACAAATAAAAATACATGAACATTTATTTTTCAAAGTACAAATTTCTATTGTTTAATTGTATAAATTAAACAAACATGTTTAGGTGGTGATATTACTATATAGAACTATATGTTGTGTTAGTTATCCAAAGTACATTGTACTTATACGACCTATATTTAATTAGGTTGCATTCGGACTATACGTGACGATTTTCATATTTGATTTATATATCAAATACATTCACTGAGGTGAGTTCATAGCCCCATTTTTATACAATTCCAATGATTTACAATTCTCGGGGTGAGAAACATGCATTGTTTTACGATTGGACGCAAGTACATTTTTATACAAATTACGAGTTTGCCTAAGTAGCTATAACCCACTATGCCCATGAATCATGAACTGTTAATTATTGGACTGTAAGAACGAATGTTATGAATAGATTTATTTGGGATTGACATCCCCGTTGGGGTGAGTAGCGCTCACTAGTTTCGGAGGTACCGAAACGACGAATGTATACCATGTCGGAACAATTTGGATGTTGCGGGTGAAACATCTACACGGGCATACTATTTGCATTAATTTGCATACATATATGTTGTTGCTTCAGTGTCATGAGCTTAGTGCATTTCGTATTTACATTTTGAGATATTGTATGTGTTACATGTCTTACACTTGGAAATCTTGCGGTCCTACTTTATACATTACTTAAACCTGTGAATTCACCAACTTTATGTTGACGTTTTAAAGCATGTTTTTCTCAAGTCAATATGGCAAGAATAAGGATACATTGGTGGCCATCATTTTGGAGTCACATTATTATAAAGATTTAAGTGCATTACATTTTGGAGTATTTGTTATGTATTAAAATCTTTACACATTTCAAGGATGAACAAGTTAAGCCATGGGCTTTTGTAACAAACATTTTAATTAATCTAATGTATCATTTTTAAACGACTCATATATAGGTTGTTCTCATATCTTGTGCTATTGATCTATGATGTAACACTCTCATACCTATATTCCGCTGCAACCCTATTTGGGGGTGTTACATTGGTCAGTTTTGAAAATCTCTAACAACTACCTAAAGTATTTAGTGATGAACATTAGAGCCTTTATATATTTATACACAAAATCGTGGTTGCAAACGACATGTCTATGACGGCTGCATATCAAACAGGTAGCCAAGCCTAGTCATAGAATGCTCATTCTAACCAGTGGCATTCAATGGCAGCATGTATTTAGTGTTACACGTATCCAACAGTCTCTCGAACATCTGCCCAAAAATGTTTCATCAGATCATGAAACTGTCTGGCTCAGGCAAGAGCATAGCGTGGATGTATATGACGGCTGCGTACCAAACTGGTAGCCGAGCCGAGTTATACAATACTTGTTTTCATCATCGCTATTTAATGATAGTATATGCATGATAACTTCTATCGGACAACAACCAAAAGCATCCAATGATACTTAATATAGCAACAAAATTATATATGAAACATCTATCAGACCAGCTGATGCATCACCAATAGGAAATGTGCTTGTGCACGAACGACATAAGTGACACACCAGCTGGCCTAATAGATGGTTCATGAACCTGTTATGGCGTGTCGGTCCACTAAATTAATGCAACCCGACTTTCCCTCTTTTTGCGGCACCAATCGCTCGAATACCGTGCTCATACCAAGTTATTTTTTCATGTCTCTACAAATTAGCGGTAAGCGTAATAAATAAGTAATACAGGAAAACACTAAAGAAAGTATACGGAAAAATAGGCTAACTTGTGTTGTGTACGGGTGATATATAATCGGTAAAGGCTTAGACATATTATAAATTAGAAAATTCGATGCGTCCGCCATGGCTGCAAACCTAACAGGTTGCCCCACCAAAGATATGGTTGATTACATCCGTAATCTAACCTGTTTAAACGCATCATCGCCATTGACAGTTAACATCGCCAATATTTATTCACAACACCATCAACTCAAACGGCGATTGCATTTGTTTAAATACCCTCCGCGTCGCCAAACATCAATAACAAACAGACAGGCTAAGCGATTTAGTAAGACAATAATCACACAGCCTCTCGAGCTACCTAACCCTCTATTAACCTTAAATATATACACAGACCCTGACCCATCTATCCGTCCAGTGATAAGGGTTTATCACTTTCACGCGTATTCAATTAGAATCATTCTTCTATATTTGAACGCGCGTAAGAATGCAAAACCCTTATCGCATCCTCAAAACAAAACCACTATCTGACAGCCACCATTACCATGATCGTCACCTGCAATTTTGGTGGTTGTGTCCCCAAACTCATTGTGTATTAAAAAAGAGCCAATCTGTCATGGCTGCAGACCCTGTAAGTTGCCCCACCAAGGTACATGTGATCTCAACTTAGATTCAATACGGGACTATAAGTAACAACATCACGGATCTGTAGCTAAACAAAAGGGTCAACTGCCATGGCTGTAAATCTAATTATTTGCCCCGCTAAGATGCGGATAACCATGACTGCATACAATCTCGAAAAGCAACCCATGGCCCCAAGGCCAGAAATCTAATAATTTTCCCCGACATGGCTGCAAATGTAATGGTTTACCCCGTGATTGATGCAAATCTAATTATTCGCCTCACCAATGTAAACAACAGCACTACAAAGCAATAAGTAAGGCCCAACAGTCGGTTTTAGACACAAAAACTCCAACAACCACCAAATCTAATCATTCGCCCCTCTCGACCCACTTAACCCTTTATTGAGCTCAGATACACACACAGACCCCGACCCGCCATCCATAGCTAAACAGAAAACACCAATACTACGAAGCAATAAGTAAGCCCTAATAATCAGTAAAGATGTTTTTCGTTAACATCAAAGACAAAGACAGAAACAGACACGTATGATATACGTGTATCAAACAGGACGGTCGAGTCAGGTAGGCCTAATAAATGCGCGGGTCAGCAATCAAAACGGCCTCCATTTTTGCAAAAGGCTAACTTCAATAGTAAATACTCTAGGCAGTTATTCGAGAATAACAAAAACGACATAATTTTCTAGTTTTGAAAATCTCGAACAACTATCGACAGTATTTGACCATGAACATCAGAGCCTTCATACATGACTATGCTTATGGATGTTGCTGAGGCGAGGGAGTCTCGCACTCTACCATCCTTCCATTATCCTATCCATATAAACACGTAAACTAAGTTTTCCTAGAATTCATCACACCAAACACAACAACACTTTCATCGACCACGGTTAAGCCCAATCTCTATGACAATAGGTGAACAAAAACACAACTCAAAACTAAAGAATTACTAACCCCAGAAGTAACAACAATTGTAACAACCTCAAAGAAAAATCCTAATATGTATAATACTAACAAAAAGAAGGAAAGCCAAGTCATTCAACAAATGGCTAAAGAATTACTAACCCCAGAAGTAACAATAATCATAACAACCCTACATAAAAAGCATCCAACAATCACCAAACCCCCCCCCCCCCCCAACAACCACCAAATCTAATCATTTTCTCCTCTCGACCCACTTAACCCTACATTTAGGTCAGATACATAGACAGACCCCAACCCACCATCCGCAGCT
>BQNB010074756.1:0-23822 GCA_026074375.1 Tanacetum coccineum | reverse complement strand
TATTGTTGTTGATATATGTTAATTAAACAAGACCTTTTCTTACGACTTTTAATTGTGAAAATCTGACTTTCATTTAAACCATTTCACATTCTACTCGAATTCTAGCCACTTGAATAATTTAAACAATACCTGCAAGATTAGTGATAAGAAATGTAAAAGAACCTTGTTTGCGTTACTAAGACTAGGGGTGAGCAGAAAAAACTCATGAACAAATTCAGTTGACCAGCTACTCTCAATTTTCGTCAAACTTATGAGCTACTTTAGTGGAACCCCCTTTGTTGATGTCGTTTTAAGTGAGTTTAGCCTTTGACCAGTCGCCATCATTGTTGGTTAATCCTGCTTTACATGGTTGATTGAACGGTATGGTCTCTTACACTTGGTTTCATAGATTAAGCTTATTGTTGTAATGCTTGCAACTTGCAAGTGTCTTCTTATCATTACTTCAGTTTCTTGATTTTTTTTTCAATGTAGATTAGATCTTTAAATGAAGAAGTTTGATTCGGGTTATTGTATATTCATTTGTTCCTTTTTAATTATTAGGCTGTTGTTTTGGCTTGACATCTACCACCAATAGAGTTTTAAACGAGAATGGATGTATAAGAGGTTTATAGAGGACCGTAGATACATTAGTCGTGAATTCATCGATGGGGTTGTATCATTTGTTGAATATGCTTGCCAACAATTAGCATACATGGACAATGATAAAATAAGGTGCCCATGTAGTAATTGCGAAAATCAAGCATATCGTTTACCAGAAGATGTAAAGTTGCACTTAGGTAAGCACGGGTTCGTAAAGAACTACTATCAGTGGGTTTGCCATGGGGAACCATCAATTGCATCAAGCTCTGCACATTCACAGACAAATACCTCATCTATTGGAGATGTAGAAGGGTCAAATTCATATCGCAACTTGAGACCTTGGTTACCTTTTTTGAATAACAAATTGATTATGAAGCGTTTCTTATATATTTTAGTAGATAAAATATTTGCTTAGAAGCAAGAAATATTTCGATTACAGGTTTATTGTTTGTCGGGAGTATAGCAGCATGATTAGAGAATTATGGGACCCCGTAAATATTCGGCAATTAGAGTAAGGTACGTTTGCGCTTCATTCATGTCCAAAATATTATGTGATGTTTTTTGTTGGCTTTGTGGGGCCTGCGTTTTAAGGTTTTGTGGAATTGCATTGTGGAGTTACTGGTAGTGTTTATGTCTGCAATGCTAACTATGATAAGGAGTGCTACTATGAGTTTTCTTAAATTTTATTCTTATTGTGAGAGATGCTGCAAGTTTTCTATGTGGGCTAGTTGGTACGCCTGCTTATCTGTGTGTTTGGGTAGGCAGTAAAAGCTGCAAAGTATCAGTGTGTCTGAAGTCATCTGTGTGAAATTGCTACAAGTTTTGCCTTAAATCCATCACTTAATTTGCTAAGTAAGACCAATCACGGGTACTTAATTTGGAGGTGAGATAACTTGTATTGAATTTCTCGTTTCTTTCTATGGGGTCTTATATATATTGTTGCTTTTGTGAAAAAACAAAGATGTATATTTACTCATAAATAACACAAAAATACCAACGAAGATAAATATAGCGGGTAACAAAAATTCACCCACGTAAAAATGAGCACAATAATTTAGGCACAAAAGTTAACCATCGCCATAATCATGGGCATGTTTTTACCCACAAATTACACGCAACAAATCACCCACGAGCACAAAGGACAAGTCTAATAAATGGGTAATGTTAATTTAGCCACGTAAATTACACTCGAGATGTTAAATGGGAAACCGGGTTTGTGAAAAGCTACAAGTATAAATGTTACCCATAAACCACCCACAAATATTACCAACGAATATAAAAGACGTGTGTAGTCTGTGGGCAAAAATAAATTACCCACAAAATTAACCATGATTTTACCCGTGATAATTAAGTTGTGTGTAATACGAGGGAAATGTTTTGGCGGAAATCATTTAGCCACCAACTACACACGATATATTATTTAATGGGTAAATTTATGGGCAAAACCATGGAAAAATCGAGGGAAATTTCTTCTAGACTTTGGATTCGCTAATTGTGGGTAACTAATGGGTAATGCGAGGGAAAATAGCCACGTATCAATGTCTGTGGGTAAAGCCATGTTTTCTTGTAGTGTAAATAAATAGAACTATATAAAAAGATATGCTTGCTAAGTGACGTGCAAAGTCCCTCAAGTGTGAATTAAAGTTTTACTTAACGAATTAATTTTCTTAGAAAAAATAATTATCTCACAACGTTGGTTTATTTTGAGAAAAATATCTTAAAAAGATATTAATTACTAGATGTGTAGTTTGACAATTTTTCCGGATTTTGCCCTTTAAAACATTCAAACTACAAATCTAAATAATCGAAGATTATTAATTAACAAACTTTTTTACAATCCACACTTAATTTCTAATCCACTAATCACTTAGCAAACACTAATGAACTACTCGTTAATCATAACAATTAAGCTGATAAGATGAAAAATATATGAAGAAACAAATAAATTTTAGATCTTAATGATGAACTAATTTCCGTCTAATAAGTCGAATTCTCAAAACGTTGGCTTAATATTGAAAACGATTTTTTTCGAGAAATTAATTACTAATTTAATGCCTACTTAATCTTACGGCTTTTGCTCGTTCGACTAAATAAAACACTAAATTAAATAATTTTTGCATATTATTAATCACTAATCACTTATTAAATTCTACACTTAATTCACTAAACACAAATTTACTTAACAAGCATAAAAGTAAACTACTCACTAAGCATAACGATCAAATACGCTAAACTAAACATTTTGAGCTAAATCTACACTAATGAATTGAAAAATGATAGAAAATTAGACAGAATTGAAGAGCCGCAAATAAACGAAAACCACCCGATTTAATAAGCTAAAGAAAATAGTCAAATTCTATCTAGCTTATTAAACCCGTACGCTCCACGCCTCATGAGTTGACCGGTACCAAAATCACAAACAAACACAAACTGTTAAAATTTTAAGAGTTACAATTCCAATTTCAATTTCACCAAGTCTGTTTATATTAACCACTAGGCCCAACGGATATGTTCACAAACCAAACGCATCCCAATCTACTTTACCAACGTGGCCCAAGATATAATCCAAACGTGGCCCAAAAAAATCAAACGCAGCCCACTCGTGAGTTTCTAGTACCAGCTTAATAAATCTAACATGAAACTTTTAAAAGCTAACCCAATACAAATTTGAAACAGTGAATAAGCTAAACCACAGTGACGACAAACGAACTAAAAGTGAAAATAAGAAATAAGAACAAGATTAAAAGCTTTCAGAGATTTGATCTAAATCTAAACTCGAATAAGCCATAAGATTAGCTTATTCGAAACTAGGATATAAGCTGAAAAGTAGATCAATAAGCAATAACAACAAACTCGAAAATAAGCCCAACACAAAAAACTTATTTAAACACTTATTGATTGAAACTTAATAAGGAAATAAGTAACCAAATCCAATAATCTAGGTTTAGCGTATTTGATTTATCACTTACTCGAAAATAAGCTCAAAGAATAAGCTCAAAAAAAAGCTTGAAGAATCGCTTATAACGAGAAGAGAAAAAGAAAAGTAGAAGCGAATAAGCCGCGAGAATAAGCAATCCAAACACCAACTTTCATATCATATCAACAAGCTAATGTTTTACAAAATAAGCTGAACGAATAAGCTGGAATAAGCTTTTACAAATAAACCTAAACTAAAATAAGCTAAAATCTAACCTACTCCTAATAAGCTAAAAAGTAGAAAAATAAGTCCTAAATTCTAACACCTCAAAACTGTGGGAGGCGTCTCCTATATATATAGCCAAAGTGAGGAGGTATTTGTGTAAATTCTGTCCCAATCATTGGCCTGCGAGCGGACAACCTCAGATCACCAGACTGCACAATCTTCGGAATAGCCAACGGATGGAGGCCACGTGGCTTTTTAATACAGCTTAAATCGAACGCATGAATTTGAAAGTTATACAACTTTGCTCAACCACGTGTCATGCCCTCATTCGTCCTTTCCTTTTGAGTGGGAGGTCATGTGACATGTTTTGAATTAATTCCCATGCATGTGCCGCTAACGTAAGGCATATGTCACTCCTCCATTTTTATACCAGATTTATCACATTTGATCTTGGGCTTTAAATGAGATTGAATTGAATTGGGCTGGCACGACCCATAAAATGGGTTACGGGCAGGCCCAATAAGATCCGAGGGCACCGTTGGACTCGTTTTCTCGCGATCTTTCCAATGGCATGCTCGGGGACTCTTCATGACTTTGTCTTGATCTTGATTATTAAGCACTCTTGATCGAAACAAACCCGTAAATACCCGTCTTTGCATTGTTTTCAATCATTTTTACCTGCAAGACATAAAAATACCAAACAAACATATCTGCGAGATAATTATCCATATTTTAGCATTTTTAGCCTGATTAATAGTGTTTTCTGGGATAAAAAGGATGTGTGTTTTAGCACACATCAGGTAACTATTGTGACGGGTAACGTGGCCCTAACTTTCCCCGACGACATGTCACCGGGGAAAAGTTTGGCGATGTTTGACCAAAACGTTGACCAAATAAGATGTCAAATATATTGTGGGTTGTTTCCCGCCAAGGTTTCCCCGACGACATGTCCCCGGGGAAAAGTTTGACCAAGTTTGACCGCGTTTCACTAGTGTAATTAACGGTAATGACGGTGGGGGTGACGTGGCATTTTGTTTTCCCGACTATATCCCGGTGTTTATTAGGTTGACCTTGTTTTAACTTTCCCCGGTGACATGTCGTCGGGGAAAGGTTTCTCACAAGTTGACTTTGTTTGACCGTATATTAATTAACAAGTTTATGGCATAAGTTTTTCCCGGAGACATGTCGTCGAGGAAACGTTTTGCCAAACTATAACTTTGTTTTACAGAAAATGGTATGGGCCCACGTGGGCACTAGGGAAAGTCGTCGGGGAACATCATACCGATGCGGCGTCCCCGACGTTGCCTTTCCGACGTCATGTCGACGGGGAAAACATTCCCAAACGTCATGTTCCTGACAAAAATCACGAAATGTCGCTGGGGATAGACACGAATGTTGTAGTGGAATGTAAAACCTATCTGGTTAAAATGATCAATGATTCATGTTGGCTTGTTTTAAACCTTGCTAATTTTTTTCCAGTTCCTTTCTAGATTTTAATGGATTAAAAAAAGTATTCTCTTAATTGGTGAGATTAGTTAAAGTGGATTTTATTAAAATTACATTTACTAAAAGTAATATTATTAAGTTCCATAACGTTATGGTACCTACAAAGGTATTGTTATGGAGTTTGTTTAGACGAAAAGCCTCCAAGGAAAGATGCTCTCGGTGAAGAGGTGAAAATAATTTCTTACTTACGGATCAAACAAAGAAATGGGAACACTACAAGAAAAAGGAGGACAGGCGATGAGTTTTTTCCCGCCGACAATTGTCGTCAGGGGAAACCACGCTAAACGACAAAACCTCGTCCAACGTGGCGTATATTGTGTTAGACTTTTTGGTCAAATTTGACAAAACTTTTCCCTGAGGACATGTTGTCGGGGAATGTGTGGTCAAACTGAATGGGTGTAAGCCTCGCTGCTCGGAAACACCCAGTGCTGACCACTCTGAGAGACACGAAAGTGCAGGTAACGCCAGTTGGCGAAGTGGCGCTAAGCATCCCTAGCGGTACGAAAAGAGAGGTCGTGATGATATCATCTACGTCCGTACCGCTCCTCGTGGAGTAGATCCCGCATCCAACCAAGTCTTTGACCAAGGAACGGGATAATTCCCACTGCCGCTGGCAGGCCAGTCGGGCCGTGAGAACGGTAGGAATGGATTTTTGACTAATTTTGGTATCAATAAACTTGGTGGTGAGTTTTCGCGCCCCATTATCCCCGAGGACAAGTCCTCGGAGAAAAGTTTGACCAAAGGTTACCGTTATTAGCTAATGTGATTAGTGGTAACTATTGTGACGGGTGACGTGGCCCTAACTTTCCCTGACGACATGTCACCGGGGGAAATTTTTGTGATGTTTGACCAAAATGTTGACCAAATACGGTGTCGAACATATTGTGGGGTGTTTCTCGCCAAGGTTTCCCCGACGACATGTCCTCGGGGAAAAGTTTGACCGCGTTTCACTAGTGTAATTAACGGTAATGACGGTGGGGGTGACGTGGCATTTTGTTTTCCCGAATATATCCCGGTGTTTATCAGGTTGACCTTGTTATAACTTTCCCCGGTGACATGTCGTCGGGGAACTCACAAGTTGACTTTCTTTGACCATATATTAATTAATTAACAAGTTTATGGCATAACTTTTTCCCGGATACATGTTGTCGAGGAAACGTTTTGCCAAACTATAACTTTATTTGACTAAAAATGGTGTGGGCCCACGTGGGCACCAGGGAAAGTCGTCGGGAACACCATACCGACGCGGCGTCCCCGACGTTGACTTTCCGACGTCATGTCACGGGGGAAAACATTCCCCAATGTCATGTTCCCGACAAAAATCACGAAATGTCGCTGGGGATAGACACGAATGTTGTAGTGGATGTAAAACCTATCTGGTTAAAATGATCAATGATTCATGTTGGCTTGTTTTCAACCTTGCTAATTTTTTTTCTAGTTCCTTTCTAGCTTTTAATGGATTAAAAAAAGTATTCTCTTAATTGGTGGGATTAGTTAAAGTGGATTTTATTAAAATTACACAAGTTGACTTTGTTTGACCATATATTAATTAATTAATTAACAAGTTTATGTCATAACTTTTTCTCGGAGACATGTCGTCAAGAAAACGTTTTGCCAAACTATAACTTTGTTTGACTGAAAATGGTGTGGGCCCACGTAGGCACCAGGGAAAGTCATCGGGGAACACCATATCGACGCGGCGTCCTCGACGTTGCCTTTTTGACGTCATGTCGCCGGGGAAAACATTCCCCAACGTCATTTTCCCGACAAAAATCACGAAATGTCGATGGGGATAGACACGAATGTTGTAGTGGAATGTAAAACCTATCTGTTAAAATGATCAATGATTCATGTTGGCTTGTTTTAAACCTTGCTAATTTTTTTTCCAGTTCCTTTCTAGGGTTTGATCTGGCTTATTATTAAAGCTATGTATTTATATTTCGGGTTTGATGTGGCTTATCATCAAAGCTATGTACTTATATTTAGGGTTTGATGTGGCTTATTATTAAAGCTATGTATTTATATTTGGTGTTTGATATTGTTTATTATCAAAGCTATGTATTTATTATAAATACACGTGTTATCTCATTATCTAGGTCATTCAATCAATAAAACTCTTCACCCCCCTTTGTTACTAGTATTGATTTGAAACCCTAACAACAACAACAACGTGAATGAGGAAGGGAACTAAACGAAAGTCTGCTGAAAGTAGGGAAGAACCAACGGCCGTTCAGCAGGAAGAAGAGAAGAAAGAACATACGAAACCTAAACGTGCCAAGGTCGCTAAAGTTGAATCTGAGCCTGAGTACTTTGATGACCAGCGTGAATTGGAGGATTTATGGAAGCAGGTCTTCCCTATTGGAACAGAGTGGGACCAGCTTGATTTGCTTTTTGAATACAAATGGAATTTCAAAAATCTTGAAGATGCATTTGAAGAGGGGGGTGTATTACATGGGAGGAAAGTCTACCTCTTTAGTGTTTCAGAACCTCTTTCTCAAATGCTTTTTATGAATGGTCAACTTAAAGTAACCTGCATACCGGTAGTGGTTGCGGTTGTTTCTCCAATTCCACCTTCTGATAAAATTGGAATCAACTCTGTACAAAGAGAGGCGGAAGAAATTATTGATATGAAGCAGATGAAAATGGATTGGGTTCCATATATTCCATTCGGAAAACGGGGTGCTTCAGTTGAAAGACTAAATTCCCAAATTTTTATACTAAACTGTGTTCAAAGAAGGGCAGGTTTAAAACGTCTGAAGTTGGATCGTGTCAAGAAGTTTGAGTACTGCTTACCATATTTCTATCACCCCTTTAGGGAAGATGAGACTGAACAGAATACTGTTGTGGATATTATGTTTCCGGCAGAACCACCTGTTGTCTGTGAGTTTGATTGGGAGTTGGATGAACTTGAGGAAGGAATTCGGCCCCAATGAGCTATTGCTGCGGAGGAGTAAGTTGACTGAAGATCACAGGATGATTTAAAGGAATTTGTCAAGGAAAGGTTTCGAGAAGCAAAGAGAAGCTAATCGAGAGGCTAGGAAGAAGGTTAAAAAATGCTGAGTGGAAACTGGATAAAAACGCAGTGGTGCATTTGAGAACATGAAAGGTTTTATAATTTATCCTGTTGCCACACCCGAATCCCAGTCTCGGTGTCAAGGACGACATTCCTTAATTAGGTATTATGGCAAGGCACATCAAGTACTCTGAAGTGAATGGTGAGATGGGTGCTTTTCGTCCTCGGTTGTTTCTACAGGATTACCATTTACTGAATGATATCAGCTTTCAGTGGCGGTTAAAGAGACTAGGAAAATAGCAAAATCGCTTTTTATGTTTTACATTACTTGATATATTTGTAGTTGTAGGAATTTTGTTCATTAAATTTGAATTTTATTACCCACAAGATTCGCTTATTATTGTATTAGACTAAATAGAGCCGTAGAGGCGACGATTTATCACAATCGGGCTTGGACGAATGACCTAGTCGTCTAACACTAATGTGCTTGTTTTATAATATAATCTAGTGAGTAGAGCTTTTTTTAATGGGATAGTTGAACAATAAACCAAAATGTACCTAACTAGGAGTGAAAATGACAAGGATTGATGGAGATATTTTATTCACTTGAGGTGAAATATAAAATACAAATAGTTTGTTGTGAAGTCCTCCTATCACCCCTTTAGGGAAGATGAGACTGAACAAAATACTGTTGTGGATATCATGTTTCCGGCAGAACCACCTGTTGTCTGTGAGTTTGATTGGGAGTTTGATGAACTTGAGGAATTCGCCAATGAGCTCATTGCTTCGGAGGAGTTGACTGAAGATCACAAGGATGAATTTAAAGAATTTGTCAAGGAAAAGGTTCGAGAAGCAAAGAGAGCTAATCGAGAGGCTAGGGAGAAGCGTAAAAAAGCTGGAGAGGAAATGGATCAAAACCCAGTGGCTGCATTTGAGAACATGAGGTTTTATAAATTCTATCCTGTTGCCACACCCGATACCCCAGCCTCGGAAGTCAAGTCGTCATTCATTAATAGGTATTATGGCAAGGCACATCAAGTACTCTGAAGTGAATGGTGAGATGGGTGCTTTTCGTCCTCTGTGTTTCTCAGGATTACCATTTACTGAATGGTTGTCATGCTACACAACATATCCAACTCATACAAGCATGATATCAGCTTTCAGTGGCGGTTAAAGAGACTAGGAAAATAGCAAAATCGCTGTTTATGTTTTACATTACTTGATATATTTGTAGTTGTAGGAATTTTGTTCATTAAATTTGAATTTTATTACCCACAAGATTCGCTTATTATTGTATTAGACTAAATAGAGCCGTAGAGGCGACGATTTATCACAATCGGGCTTGGACGAATGACCTAGTCGTCTAACACTAATGTGCTTGTTTTATAATATAATCTAGTGAGTAGAGCTTTTTTTTAATGGGATAGTTGAAAAATAAACCAAAATGTACCTAACTAGGAATGAAAATGACAAGGATTGATAGAGATATCTTATTCACTTGAGGTGAAATATAAAGTTCGACAATGTGCAGACACCATGCTCGGAGAATTAAAATACAAATAGTTTGTTGTGAAGTCCTCCATATATACTCACCTTGTGGAAAGATTTATTGTTCTTGTTATCCTTGGCAATGGCAAACCAATTCCAGTGATAGAAGACTCACGATGGAATGCACTACGTTTAGATAGATTTCATTTTAATTATATTGTTAATATATATAGGTGTTATCAAGGGCCCTGGTTATTCAACTGAAACCATCTCCGAACAATGGAATGCACTACGTCGAACCACTTCCTCCTCCTCCTCCTAGTGGTATGTATTGCTACCTGACCTTATCTTTCTTTTAACAACAAAACAACAACTAATTCTATTTATTTTCATCTGCGTTGCTTTTCCCCAAAAGAAGACTCACGAACAACTTGAGGCACAAGCTGAATCCATAACAGCAAGGCTAGCAGCCGCAAGAGCAGCCATAGAAGCACAAGCAGCAGCAACGGCGGCAGGTTCCATTTCTTTTTTATTACTTACTATATAGATTACCTTTTAAGAATAATATATCAACGCATTTTTATTAATCATTTCCAACTATCTGAAACTAAGCACTCCTTGTTGCAAATAGAACATGTTTCAAAGCTAGGCCATGAGTCTTCTATAATGTTCATAACAAATTCCCAGTTTAGACTATCAAACGCCTTTGAATAAAACTTAGCATAGGACACAATCGCCTTTGCGATCGTCAACTACTAAAGGTTTGGGACAAGAACAATCAAACAAGGGTCATTGACACCTCTTGCCAAACGACCGAAACCGCCTTATGCAATTTAAATTTTCTGTTTTTATCGTGTCCCTGTGGTGTTTTATAAAGTGGAAATCCATACCATGCGGCCTTGGAGCTTTTCATCCTGAACCGCATCCTTAATCTCTGACATAATAGTAATGGGTCCCAGCACGTTTCCTCGTCCTCATTTACAGAACGGAACCTGTTGCACTTATATTCAGGCCTTGAACGACGTGGTTCCTTAAAACGTGTTTCACATGTGATCCCGTTTATAATGGACTTTCTTGATCTGTTCTTTCAAAAGCGCGTGAAAGAAGCCCGAGTTCTTATCCCCCCATTTAATTCGCCCCCTTTGCTGCTGTTTATTTCTTTCTTGTTGATCCAGGAACAAGAAAGAATTGCAGGGTTCAAAGTGTCAAGACTCTGCTCGTTTTTGAATTTCACTTTCTAACCTAACACTATTTTATCTTTCCAAAAACGCACATTTAAATTGTATTAGGATGGTTTTTAAATTCACGAATTGAACCAGACTCTGGTCGTTTTTCCTCGTGTGACCCCTAGTGGTGATACTAACTTATGGCAGCTGGTGCAACAACCCTAGCGTCACCTGCTTCCTGTCTCTCGTTCCCTTTTCAGCAACTGTACGTGGTGTGTCTTGTTTCATAGTTTTCACCAGATCCCGAATCATTTCTCGTTTTCTCTAGAGTCGCTGTGATCAGATTGCTTCTTTTGGTTCCATCATGATGTCCTAGTGGTCCTGGCAACAAGGGTGGCTTGTTTGAGCTAGGTCCGTTAATGTGTTACCCGCTTTCGTGCTCTCTACCACGTAATGGCTCTTAGTGATATCCTGGTTAGTGGGCATGTTTGAATTTCATTTTCTAACGTCTTGGAGTCGTTGAAGATTTTTAGAATCCGATTCTTGCAAGTTCCGAGTCTGGTATCCTAGGTAGTATCACGTTAATTAGTCACTCTTTGTGTCCATGTAATTCAAGACCCTACTACCGGTGAAGAAGAAGCAGCAACTGGTGAGTGATCCTTCAACAATATATATATATATTATCTTACTGGTTGGTTCATTTTGATCACTATTTGCAATGTTTGGGCAAATGCAATGTTAGTTTCACTTGTTTTGAATGTTGCAAGTGTTTTGTGTCAGACCATTTTATATGTATTAGGATGTTTTAAGTTCGTTTCCAAACATTTACATCCACTTTTATAGTGATTGTTATCTCTCATCAGTTGTTACAGTTTTGTTTGTTGTACATGCATCATGTATTTCACCTGTGTTTATGCTACTTAATGTGACATGTTAGTGTTAGTATGCATATTAGTCATATTTATAGGGGCCTTAGTGTTACTTTAGTTCTAGTTTGAGTACATGTAGGAGTCTAAGTGGGTTCATGCATTATATAATGCACAAACCGAGCTCTTAAGTCTCAGGCATTCAAAAAGACTAATTTCCTTCATAGCAGCTAGGTCTCAACTCGGTTTAGAGTTGGTTTACTTCCCCCCTCATCTCTACAATAAAAGGGTGAGGGGGGAGGGGTCGATGTACCATTCATTCTTTTCTTTTGATCAATAAAACGTAAACCGTTTGGGTCATCTCGTGTGGGTTACTTCTTTAGTCGTGTATGTGTGTCGGTTACTTTACAAGTTCGGATTCCGCATAGTTCGCTTCCGGGTTTGTTGTAGGATTTTACAACATGACATAATCGAGCCATAGCTATATCAACATTGGGGCTGATGCCTAGTTGATTACTTTTGCTTATGTATTTTATTTTGTTGGTTATATAATAGGTAGCAAGATTCAAGTCGAAGATCCAAACCCTGCAAGTGCTGCTTCTTCTGGTGAAAATTAAATGTCAATTCTGAAATATGGTTCTTAAAATGCTATGTCATTATCATCATCACTTGTTATTTTGGTTTGTATATGTATGTGCCTCACGCTTTTAGACACGCATCAAATATGACAATGCGTGTGTATGGTGTGCAAGTTTGATGTTCAGTAATTGAAAGTGGATATTTATTTAACAAAAACCAAAACTAGTAAAGTAAATAGAGTATTTGTTTCCGATTATAACCGTGGTTAATCTTGCATGAACACCTTTGACTTTTTTGGGTAAAAGCCATAAATACTCCATGTACCGGCCTGTTTAACTCATTATGCTCTACCAATTTAAAAAAAATATTCGAAAAGAATATTTTAAAAAATATTCGAAAAAAATATTTCTATACGAAAAAAATTTTATATGAGTTTTATACTTCGAAGTATATTTTTTTCGAAGTATAAATACTTCGAATTTTTTTAAAATTTTTATAAAATAAAATTTTATACTTCGAAATAAAAAATTTATACTTCGAAAATTTATTTTTATTTCGAAAAAAAATTTATACTTCGACTTTTTTTTAATTTCGATGTATAAAAAAAGAAAGTATCATTTTTTTTTATTTTAGAAGTATAAAATTTTTCGAAGTTTATAAAATTTTATAAAAAAATTTCGAAGTATAAAAAAAAAATTTAATTTTTTTTATTTCGAAGTATAAATTATTTTTTTTTATAAAAAGTTTAAAATTTTTTATAAAAAAAAGAATTTTTAGTGAGTTGGGTGAGGGTGTGGTTTATTTATTTTTTTGCCAAAAATACAAAAAAAAGAGGGTTTATTTATTTTTTAGGGTAAGTAAAAAGCCTTATAAATACCTTATGTATCACATTTATAAACTCATTTACTCCATTATGAAATAGTGACATGGCAAGGTAACCGGTTATTGCGGGTTTCATAGTGTATAATGAGTTGTTTACGAATTCGTAGAGTATAATGAGTTAAACACGCGAGTACATGGAGTATTTATGGCTTTTACCCGTATGTGCCTCATGCTTTTAGACACGCATCAAATATGACAATGCGTGTGTATGGTGTGCAAGTTTGATAGTGGATATTTATTTAACAAAAACCAAATCTAGTAAAGTAAATAGAGTATTTGTTTCCGATTATAACCGTGGTTAATCTTGCATGAACAAAACCCTCTTAGCCCGGATATGAAACATGCTATTTATCATGGTCTAGGATAGTAATGAGGCGTTGTGTTAAGCGTGTCGGATGAATTATTTAGGAGTTAGTTTTGATGGACTACGTGACTTATACGACCGTTGTTAGCACAGTGTGAAGAGTTTCTGTTTGGAGATGCTTGTGATTAAAAAACGGGGAATGCGGTGTGAGGGTTTTAATTATTCCAAATGCACTTCTACGCGAAATGGGAGCGTATACTTACGGTAAGGACCTAGTTTCGTGGAATGCTATGCTTTCGGGTTATAGTTTCGAAGGAAGTTATATATGATTTCTATAAGCGATCATCATGTACTGTGTACCGTTGAGAGCAGACGGTCGGCTGATTCACGCTAGCTATATGTGGGGTGGGAACAATATGGTGAAACAAGGTCAAAATGGTTCACAAGTTTTGCGTAAAGTCTAACTTTTTTCTCAGAGCTAGCTGGTGGTTGCTTGCTAACAGTTTCATTGTCATGTATACTATCTTTGAGTCCATGAAAAGACCACAAATCGGCGTCTTCGAAGTAATGGAACATAGAGTGATCATTTCATATATGTTAATCTCAGGGTTCACTTATTTGATTTCGGCTTATATTTCATAAGCCCCAATTTTCTGGTTATTTTGAGACTTTTGGGCTTATATATAAGTTTATTACGATATGATAAACTTATATAAGCCCACAAATCTCAAAATAAGCCAGAAAATTGGGGTTTATGAATTATAAGCCAAAATCAAATAAGCTCGTAAGCCCACATATAAGTCGAAACAAACACCCCCTAAAACAAGATATTTCAACAATCTCTATCCTGCCAGACTCAAAACTCGAAGAGGGGAGCGTGTTGAGTGGCAATTGCGCCTTCTAGATTGACATCATTAAGATGTCAGGAGCCCTTGTTGACATGTATATATGTAAGACGAGCAACGTGTACTCTGATGAAATCAAGGAAAAGAATCAAGTGCAATCACATCAGCTCATTCAAGACATGGAGGCTACGTACGAATTTGTAATGAACTTGAACAAAGAAATAAAGAAGCAATATAGCTACTTATTTATTCGTTTTGACCGAGCCAACAATATTCACGTGGCAGAAGACTTTTTAAGTCAAATTCCAAGCCGGGTCCTCCGACTAACCCATATTGCAGAGCTTATATCACTACTACAAAAAGTGTTTTTTAAAGCGGTTAAAATACATTTATTAAAACGGTTTTGAACCGTTCTATTTCCCATGGTAGTAAATAATGGAGATGGTTATTTAAAACGGGTTGTAACCGTTCTAAAAGGTATGCATTCACACTATCATTTGGATTTATACATAACAACATATTATGTTTTGCACTTCTCAGTCTACCAATCTCAATAATAACGTTTACTATCTTATTGTCACTACTAGCTTATAGACCCGTGTAGTCACGAGTATCTTTAAAAGGATATATTCATTAAGGAGTTATGTGTGTAGATAAATTAACAAACGCCAAAGAACTTAAAGGCCTCGCCCAAAAGGCTAAAAAAGATTGGGTAAAGGAGTTGTGTAATAAGAATAAAGTGAGTTTCGTAGGGTTACAAGAAACTAAGATGGAGTCTATTGATTTACTTAGTGTGAGACTCTGTTGGGGTAATGTAAACTTTGATTACGTTCATAATGACTCTATTGGTAATTCTGGAGGGATTCTTTGTATTTGGGACCCAAATTCGTTTCGTAAGGACAGTGTTACTGTGTCGGATTATTTTGTCATTGTTCGTGGTGTGTGGATTAAATCGGGGATGGATATCCTTATTGTTGTGGTATATGCGCCACATGATGTTAGAGATAAACGGCTATTATGGGATTATCTTTCTCATGTATCGAACCAATGGGCCGGTGAGGTTGTGATGATGGGAGATTTTAACGAAGTTAGATACAAATCGGACAGATTTGGATCGAATTTCAATGCTCATGGTGCGGATATTTTTAATAATTTTATTATTAACGCAGGTCTTGAAGAGGTTCCTCTTGGTGGAAGTGCATATACTTGGTGCCACAAATCCGCTTCTAAAATGAGCAAGTTGGATAGGTTTCTCGTTTCGGAAAATTTGTTAAACACATGTCCTAATATAAGTGCTATTACTCTGGATAGATTTCTCTCGGATCATCGCCCTATTTTACTTCGTGAAGCATCTTTTGATTATGGCCCGACTCCGTTTCGGTTTTTTCACTTTTGGTTTGATGTGGATGGTTTTGATAAATTTGTTACAGATTCTTGGAAAGATGCTCCTGGGGATGATTCAAATGCTATGCGTAACTTGTGTGGTAAGTTGAAGTTCCTCAAGGTGAAAATCCGAGCTTGGTATGCAGATTACAGAAACAATTCCAAAGGTTCTGTTACTAATTTCAAGGAAGAACTACGGATCTTGGATGAATTGATTGATAAAGGTAATGGATCGGACGAGATTGTTAACAACCGTTTGGAGATTCTTGGTAAATTACAGCAAGTGAATAAGGCCCAAGCTTCGGAAGTAGCTCAAAAGGCTAAGATCAAATGGTATGTAGAAGGAGATGAGAATACGAAGTTTTTTCATGGCATGCTTAACAAGAAACGTAGCCAATTGAATATTCGGGGTATAATGATAAATGGAACGTGGACTGATAATCCGAAGGCTGTGAAACAGGAATTCTTTCAGCACTTTCGAAACAGGTTTGATAAGCCTCCGGATCAGAATGCTCATATTGATATGCCTTTTCCGAATTCACTTTCGACTGATCAGCAGAAAGACCTTGAGTGTATGGTTTCTAAAGAAGAGGTCAAAAGGGCGGTGTGGGATTGCGGAACAGACAAATCACCGGGTCCAGATGGTTTCACATTTGGATTTTATCGACACTTTTGGTCGACTATTGAAAACGATGTTTTTGAGGCGATTAAGTATTTTTTTCACATGTGGTGAAATCCCGAAGGGATGTAATTCGACGTTTATTGCTTTGATCCCAAAGAATCCCGATGCCAACATGGTTAAGGATTTTCGCCCTATTAGCTTGATTGGGAGTATATATAAGATTATCGCCAAAATTTTGACTAATCGTCTTGTTGGTGTTCTTGGGGATATTGTAAATGAGGTTCAATCGGCTTTCATATCGGAGAGACAAATCCTTGACGGTCCATTTATCCTTAATGAGATTATGCAATGGTGTCGTAGGAGGAAAAAACAATCCCTTATTTTCAAAGTCGACTTTGAGAAAGCATACGATTCGGTTCGATGGGATTTCTTGGATGATATATTGGTAAAATTTGGTTTTGGTATCAAATGGAGAGGATGGATTCAAAACTGCCTTAATTCGTCTAAAGGCTCAATTCTTGTCAATGGGAGTCCTACGGAGGAATTCCAATTCTACAAAGGTCTAAAGCAAGGTGATCCGCTATCCCCTTTTTTATTTATCCTTGTAATGGAAAGCTTACATATATCGTTTCAACGTGTGGTGGACGTGGGCATGTTTACTGGTATTAAGCTTAGCTCATCGCTAAATATTTCACATCTATTCTATGCGGATGATGCAATATTTCTTGGGCAATGGAATGATTCTAATATTGACACCCTTGTTCATGTGATGGAATGCTTTTATCGTGTCTCTGGTCTTCGGATAAATTTGTGCAAAAGCAAGATTATGGGTATTCACGTGGACGCTGACAGAATTAAGAGTGCGGCTTCTAAACTTGGGTGCCTTGTTCTCAATACTCCTTTCCTTTATTTAGGTACGAAAGTTGGTGAAAATATGTCTAGAGTGCACGCTTGGAAAGAGGTCATTGTTAAAATCAAGTCCCGTTTGTCGAATTGGAAGTTAAAAACGTTATCTATTGGTGGTCGATTTACTCTTCTTAAATCGGTGTTAGGATCGACGCCGATCTTCCATATGTCTATATATAAAGTCCCTTCGAGTGTTCTCCATTTGCTGGAATCCATTCGGAGTCATTTTTTCCATGGTCACGATCCTAGAAGTAAAAAAGCATCATGGGTGAATTGGAACAAGGTTCTCACAGCTAAAGAAAGAGGGGGTTTGGGGGTTTCCAGTCTTTATGCGCTTAATAGAGGCTTAATGTGCAAATGGGTTTGGCGATTTTTTGCACATAAATCTTTGTTATGGTCTAGAGTGATTAAGGCCATTCATGGTCCTGAGGGGGGTTTGATCACTGATGTGAGAAGGGGTTTTCGATCTACGTGGACCTCTATTGTGCAGGAAGTGAAGAAGTTACAGAATCAAGGTGTCAACATATTTGATTATATTCGGATCAAGATAGGAAATGGAGACAATACTAGTTTTTGGAAAGACAAATGGCATAATGAAGGCGTTCTGAAAGATGTATTCCCTCGTCTGTACGCGTTGGAGAGGCATCAGAATGTAACTATTCACACGAAACTGATTGATTACAGTTTAGTTAACTCCTTTCGTCGGAATCCGAGAAGTGGTGTGGAAGAATTTCAACTCGACAATCTCTCCAGGTTGGTTAGCACGATTACCCTCTCATCTGCTGTTGACAGGTACGTTTGGTCGCTTGAAAATTCAGGGGAGTTTTCGGTGAAGTCTATTCGGCAAGTGATTGATGCTAATTGTTTTCCTGTTATTCACTCGGCTACGAGATGGGTTAAATCTGTGCCTCTTAAGGTGAACATCATGGCTTGGAAAATAAAAATGGATGGCCTGCCCACTAGAATGAATATATCTCGTCGCGGTATTGAAATTGACTCGATAGTTTGCCCTATTTGTAACAGTGGGGCGGAATCTTCTTGTCATATTTTTTTCCAATGTAATTTGGTTAGACAGTTGGCTCGGAAAATATCGTCTTGGTGGAATGTGGATTACGTTGATGTTTCTTCTTATGAGGAATGGTACACTTGGTTGGTATCTCTTAGGCTTCAGGCAAATCTCAAAGCGGTGTTCGAAGGCATCTTCTATTGTTTATGGTGGTCGGTTTGGATGTTCCGTAACAAGATTCTTTTCTAGAAAGATACTCCTTCACATGCGAGGATTTTTGATAACATTGTTTCTAATTCTTATTATTGGTGTAAGTTTAGATGTAAAGCCTCGTTCAAATGGATCGATTGGCTCAAAAACCCGTATCTTGTAATTGTCTAATTCTAGCTCCTTGCTAGTCGTTTAATAAAGCTGCTGTTCAAAAAAAAAATAGCTTTTGCTAGTTTTTTTTACATTGGAGATGCTCTAATAAAAAGTAATCATTAACAATGATTTATATACGTAACGAGTGAGTTTGTCCGCGCATCGTTGCGGGACGATTAGTAAGTGTTGTTTTGGGTTACCCGTAAGTCGCCACAGGACGTTTTGCATAGAACGTTTTTACTATACAAATTTATTTAGGAAGAAACTAATGTAAATCACAAAAACAATTAGTAGAAAGAAATCAATCCAATTCTATGGTGATCTAAAGAGTAACAATATATGTCGATATATACACATCCCAAATACATTTCCTCAAAACTCAAGATACAATCATTTTTGTGTGCGTCTCTGCTGCTATGAAAGGACCTTCATACCTCTACCTTGAGACAACCAAAGCATCAATAAACTCCACTCCAAGAATGTTTGCTGCATTTGATGGGATGAAAAATTATCATAAAATTAAAGGCAATGAATGTTTAAAGTTCTATTTCCACTATTTTAAGCTAAGTTTATTAATAAAAAAGAACAAAAAAGAGTCATGTTGTGAGGAACTACGGAGAATCCATATGAGACCGCAATAACAAAAATCACCTTCTGAAAATTACAGTCTTTACAGGCTTTTTCGAACAAATAGGCTCTTGACAGTAGCATCACAATTGTTGTCGTATCTGCATTCACATGCATTTGATCACTGAACTTAGGAGTGTAAACTGCATTTAGGAGATTATGGATCCTAAATCAAATTGATTGATTCTACTATTCGCAACCTTTATAAGAAAACAAACATAATATAATGTAAAAGGCTTCAACTTTACCTCCATTCCCCATCGATTTGTGTTACATGTGGTGCGTCTTTGAAATCCGAAAGAAGGGCCTATATAACAACATTTTGTAAATGAAACACCTCATTAAAAGTAGCTAATAATGAAAGATGAAATAACCAAGTTAAGGTTGACATATGAGAACTTATAACTCGATAAAAAAAACCATGTGTCCAGATTAAAAAAAACATCTCAATATCTCAAGATGCTAAAATAATTGATGGCTAACTCGCTGCTTAACAACTGGTAAACATCAAACAAAAATAGTAAGTTACCAAAAAAAATTGAGGCGCTCAGAATATGAGATGAACAAACCAAAAATCATGCATTTATGAACTATTTTAGATTTGGACCAAACTACGCATTGTCTATCACAGATGGGTGCTTCTTAAACACTATGATGGGTCTGTTACACTGAATATACAAAGAACCACATAATTAATAAAGCTTAAAGCCACTGCTAACCTCTAACTTTTAGGTAGCCTGAATATTTAATGTTTTATAGGTTAACGACACTTGTATTATACGTTGATACTTGAGGGACACACTCTACTTATTCAAATTCAACTCACTATATGTAAGTCGAGCTTAGGCTAACTATTTATTTCTCTCGAGTCAAGCTTCGGTATTATTACATTTTTATTCGTTGCCGAAAACGTAGATTGTATAGAAGGATCTTTTCAACATAGTTAAAGCAACAATTACATTACTTTGTGGACTCTTAGAGGTGCCGGACTGGGACCTTGGAGTGATCGAGAAATCAAACAAAGAGAAATGCATATGTTAAGATTATTTATCTGTTCAGGTTAATGGTTTTCCCCTTTCTTTAGTTTTAGTAAAAAAAATTCTGCTACATTAGCGATGTAGCTAAGTTATTCATGATTAGGGAGGAGAATGGAATTGGATCAGTAACATTTAAAAATGATTACCGTAACCTTTGCCTTTTTTGTGTTCTGAATATTTCATTTTTAGTCCTTTGACTATTTGGCGTTTGTCAGTTTATTCAAATATTGTATAGTGTTGACGGTGGTGATTTTGTTGAGAATTGTGGTGATTTATGGTTTATTGTGAATAATAGTCCTTTTTAGAGGTTATTATTGTGTTATTTGCATTCCGGGTGGTTGACCTGTGAATTTTGAGAAATGCCAAAAAACGAGTCATGACACGTCCGTTAATGTCCAAATGAGTTTTGAAGGGTTTAAAGTGTAAATATGTCGTGTGAATACTCTAAGTTATTGGAAAAATATTTTTAAGGTGAATAAAAATGCTAATTAACTTTGGAGAAAATTTTACGATCGAGTTTTATGTGTTTTTAAGTGATCTCGACACAAAAAGGAAGACCCGACACCTCATAGGATGCCATGAATGTCCAAGGACACCTAAGTGGAACCACAAGGCTTATTTTTAGCTCATTTGCTCCCTTTTGTACAAGCCTTGTCCCATTTAGATTCCAAAACACACACATTCATTTTGAAAGCACACACACTAAAAATCTTTATCCCTTTCCTCTCTTGGCTGATCCGAACAGCAAGCACACCAAAAATACACTTATTTTTCAAGTTTTGATCTAGAACATGAAGGTCTAAGTCATCCGGGTTGATACCGATAGGTGTGGGTTCATAAAAACAACGTTTGGGTTGTCCGGTTCACGTCGAAATCTATAGTTTTGAAGATTTTCTTGTAAGTTTCTAAATTTAAATTTTGTTTGTCCTTTTGGGTTTATATTGATGCATAGATGTTAGTTGTACAAGTTAGTCTTCGTAAAAAGTGAGTTTTGAAAACGAAACGGATAAAAAGGGGTGTTTGGCTAGCGTCGAATGAAAAAGAAACAAAGAAGGTTTTGTAGTTTTGATATTGTGGTAGTGATGGTTGAATAACATATGTTGCTAAATAGCTTATTTTGAATAATAGCTTGTATAGCTTATTTTGTGGCTTATTTTGAGCTTATAGGCTCTCGGCTTATTTTGAAATCCAAAGGGAGGTGATTTTGATTATTTACGTGGTATGGCGTATATTCGTGGACTATTTTTGTGGCTTATGGTGATAACCAAGTACTATACGTAGCACACTAGCTTATTTTTAAAGCTTATGGACTAGTTTTTGGAGCTTATGGGCTCACGAACCATTAAGCACAAATAAGCCGTGGCTTATTTGTTGGCTTATTGTGGTCCGGGTTATTTTCTACTTATTAGTATGAGCTTATGTATATAAATGGACCTTAGTTTTGGGCTTGGATCGTATTTTGGACGTATAAATACCTTATTGGACCCTTGTTGGGCCTTAAAGCCCAATAAGCGATATTTAGTCGTTTAAAGAGTTTTTGACAGACTTTTGAAAGTGAAATGTATTTACGAAGTGATATTGAACGTTATTTTGGGAGAAACGTTTTAGTAAACGTTAAAGATTGAGATTTTGGAATATTGTCGGAAAAGTGTCGAAAGTTTGAAAAGTGTTTGAAATAAAGGTTAAAAACCTTGGAAAACGTTGTATAAACGTACGGGTCATGTCGAAATTTTGTAAAAAGTTTATACATAGAAAATTTCACTTAAGATCGTAATTTTTGATTTTAAATAATAAAATATTATTTTATTATTTAATTATTTAATAAATTCACTAAAAGACGAAAAAAATATATAATTTTTCTCGAAACTTCTCTAATATGTTTATTATGAGTAAACGTTTCATTTTCGATCAAATTATGATTATTTTTACGGTGACTAAGGTTACCGAATGGACTTATCGAGATATATTTATAATTATTTATAATAAATATTTACTTATATTACTTATCTATTTTCTTTAAATAGTATAAGTATGTATTATTGAGCAATGAGATTGATATGATTGTTGGGATATGTCGTCAGATATGTCGTCAACCATCACACCACTAAATTGTTACGGGTAATTGTACAACGCGTCTAAACTCTATGCATCAAACGTGAAGATTGTTTTGGAAAATGAATGATTAAAACGGGACATTAACTGGACTAGGTCTTGTGCGGACGTCGTTGCATTTGCTTGTGTGATTGAGATTTGGTTGCTAAAGACTTGCTTAAGGTGAGTTCTCGTAGCCCCATTTTTCTACTGTTTTCTCGTTAGAGAAAAATAATACTCAAATGTGTTTTGAACTATTTTGGATTGAACTGTGCGAAATGTGGTTTTGTTTTTGGGATAAGATATGCGCTTATGACTGCTATGTGAATATTATGTGTTACATGACTGTTTGGATCGGAGGGGTACGCCTATCCCAGTATTTGTATGATTGTTTGGATCAGATGGGTACGCCTACCCAGTATTTGTGTAGTTATTAGAGCGGCTGGGTATGCCTACCCTGGTATGTGTGAGGTCTTGTCCTAATTTAGTGCTCCAGCTGGTAGGCCCTTTAGGTTCGTAAGTAACATATGGTGATTGACTAGCGGGATTGCTAGGTTGTGTTACATGACTAGCGGGGATGCTATGTCATGGGTTGTTTGCATATATATTCACTGTCATATTGCACTATTGTCCACTATTTTGAAATATTGGCACAACTTTGGGTTTAGGGTCAAACCTACGATCACCAACATTATTGTTGACGTTTTCGAGTATCATTTTCACGTGAAGTGAAAGAGGAATAAGTTAGTGTTATGTGATAGCAGACTTAGAAGTATCCCATGTGGATTTCTCATATGAAGTCTTGCTTGTTTATTTTATTTGATTATATTATTTGGAAGATTTTGGTTTAAGTTTGGATTTGGACCCCTGTGTGGGCTATTGGATGTTGTAAGAGTTTGCGGATTTGATTGTGATTTGGGACATCACTCGAGGTTGTTCGAGGTTGATGCTCTTCGTAACACTTGAAGTTTATACATTGTAGTTTTCTCTATATTGTATCTTGTGTTATGATTGATCATTATATTGCGCTCTCGAGTTTCCGCCATTATCGAGGTGTGACAGATTGGTAATCAGAGCCAAGGTTATAGAGAACTAGGTGGGTTGGCCTAGACTATAACCTAAGATCCGTCATTTAGTTGAGTATAGGATCTATGTGCGCGGTGTTATGCTTTTGCTTGCTTTCGCGTGTTTGCGGTTTGGTGCTTTAGTTATGTCAGTCATTGAAATGTGTGAGCTTAATATTGAGTACGATTGAGAAAGGATGCGGATATAAATACGGTGGCCAACGTAGTTATAAAAGTATCACAACTTACTCTTACTTGGTAATACTGTTCACATAAATTGATGTTGACACCATAAGGGGGTATTATGTGTATAATTATATATAGTAAGATATTCTATATATATGTTAGTCTTC
>BQNB010074755.1:0-22981 GCA_026074375.1 Tanacetum coccineum | reverse complement strand
AGAAGTGTTTAGAATTTCGTTTTCATAATGAATTGTATACCAACCTTCATTCAAACATTTTCGCACAAAAGCACAAGATCGACAATATAAACCTTCAACCGGGTTTCCACAAGTTGCACAATTATGAGGAGGTTTAGGAACAAGAATTTTGTCTTCAAGACCTCCTTTTGAACAACAAAAATCCGCAGTGTACAAAGCTCCACAAGTCATGCATTCCTTAATCGAGAAGAGGGGGTTCAAACGATGATCGAGTGATGCCATAAGAATTAAATAATTTAGAGGGTTAATGAAAAGAATTAAATGGATAAGAAGACAAAGAAGATTATTTTTGGATTTTAATCTTATTTTAACGGACAACGAGATAGACAACTTGAACCAAATAATCAAACTTACTTCACGGTAGCTCTTAAAAATTTTACTTTTTAAGGTGAGCCGTATTTCGTAAATGACACAAATGACAAGTTTTTAAATCTTTGATTCGAGTTGGGAACTTACTAATGGATAATACCTCAATTGAAGGTATTATTTGTTGGTGTTCTTTTACCAACTTTGTTTATTTTATTTTTTATTATGGATAATTTTTTATATTTTTGATTTTTTTTTGTTTTTATATGATAATTATACTAAAAGAAAAGAAAATTATTTTTTACTTTTTATTTTATAATAATTTTTTAATTTTTTTAATTTTTTAACAAAACAAAACTTTCAAAAATGAAAGGGTCTTCAAATCACGATCAACAAACTTCAAACGAGAGAATCTTAATCACAAATCCCCGGCAACGGCGCCAAAAATTGATTGAAGCAATTTTACGTATATATAATATATCAAAGTATTTATAGAAATTTACAAATAATCCTTGAGGACAAAGATTAAATGCAATTTAAACACAAAAATATATAATATAATACGTTTAACCGGTCAGCGAAATTACGTTCCCACCACTGACTACCAGCAAGGGGACAGAAGGTCCGCTTGTTATAGAAGCAGAATTTGGCGGACACATAATCCACCACATGTATGTAGACGGGGGTTCCTCAATGGAAGTGCTCTACGAACACTGCTTCAATCGGCTCCGACCAAAAATCAAGAGCCAAATGGTCCCGGCAACGACGTCGTTAACCGGTTAGTGGAGAAACTATAGGCCGCTGGGACAACTTAGGCTCTTGGTAACAATAGGAGATGCAGATCATGCTACAAAAGCATGGATGAATTTCATGATCATGAGGTCACTATCACCGTACAACGGCATCATTGGAAGACCTGGAATAAAAGAAATATAGGCGTTACCATCCACAGCCCACGGAATGCTTAAGTTCCTGGTCGACGGAGGAATAGTCACTATCCGTAGCACTATCTTGATACCCGTTGAGTGCGCCACAGTGAACAAATCATCCAAGGAGATACTCAAAGAGGCTGAAGTCCGTCATGAAAATTTTAAAATAGCCCTACATTCGAATTTCCCGGATCAAGAAATGGCAATCGAAGGGACGCTATCCGCGAAAGGACGAACGGAACTAAGCTCACTCCTGAAGGAAAACTTGGATATATTTGCATGGCAGCCATCAGACATGACGGGAGTACCGTGATTAGTAGCTGAACATCGGCTCAATATCCGAGAAGGATATTCACCTGTTCGACAGAAAAAAGGGGCCAGGCTTTGGAACGTGCCAAAGCCATCCAAGCAGAGGTACAAAAACTAGTAGAGGCGGGGATCATGAGAGAAGTTTATTATCACGACTAGCTTTCCAATCCAGTCATGGTGAAAAAGCATGACGGTAGCTGGAGGATGTGTGTGGATTTCACAAACCTAAACAAGGCCTGTCCGCAAGATTGTTACCCCTTCCTGAAATCGACAGGAAAGTCAAATCTCTCTGCGGCTACCCCTTTAAGTGTTTCTTGGACGCTTACAAAGGCTATCACCAGATACAGATGGCAGAGTCAGATAAAGAGAAAACGGCTTTCCACACCAGCCAAGGGGTATATTGTAATACCAAAATGCCCTTCGGCCTTAAAAACGCTGGCGCCACATACCAGCAGCTGGTGGACAAAGCTTTTGACAGCCAAATTGGTCGGAACATAGAAGTGTATGTCGACGAATTAGTTATTAAGAGTTACACAGAAGCATAGATGCTAAGGGACATCAATGAAATGTTATGTACGTTACAAAGAATCAACATGAAGCTCAATCCAAAAAATATATGTTTGGGGCAGTAGAAGGAATGTTCTTAGGGTACATGATTAGCCCGGAAGGGATAAAACCGTGCCCAGTTAAAACAGAAGCTGTGCTACAACTCTCGTCCCCACGGACATTCAAAGAGGTCCAGAGCCTCAATGGAAAGTTGGCTAGTCTGAACAGATTCCTCTCCAAGTCCGCAAAAAAATCCCTGCTTATATTCAAAACTTTGAAGAAGTGCATTAAAAGAGTGACTTCCATAGGACATCAGAAGCGGAACAAGCCTTCAAGCAGCTGAAGTAGCACTTGTCGGAGCTACCCCTGCTGGTAGCACCCAAACCAAAGGAGGAACTGATTGTATACCTGTTTGCATCCCAGGGAGCTATTAGTGCGATCTTGATTACTGAAAGGGGCACGGTTCAGACGCTAGTCTATTTCGTACCAATGGAAAAGCTAGTCCTAGCACTGGTTTTCGCAGCCAAGAGGTTACAAAGCCATTTCCAAGCGCACCCTATTGCAGTTATCACTGACAACCCATTAAACAAATAATATCCTGCCCCGATGTGGCTGGGCGATTACAAAAATGGAGCGTTATACTGGGAGAACACAATATCACGTACCGGCCAAGGACATCCGTGAAAGGACAGATCCTAGAAGATTTCCTTATCGAGAAGCCGGATGAAGCACCACCAGATACGTCTGTGGTCGAAATCCCATAAGAGTCATGGACATTATTCACAGACAGATCATTATGTGTAGATGGGTCAGGCGCTGGCTTAATACTGACAAGCCAAGGGGGAACAGAGTTTACCTACGCGCTAAGGTTCCATTTAACCGCTTCTAACAATGAGGCAGAGTATGAGGCACTAATAGCTGGCCTTCGGATAGCAGCGCAAATGGGGGTGCGCAATGTGAACGTGAGTGTAGATTCTAAATTGGTGGCAAACCAAGTCCTAGGGACATACGTCACCAAAGAAGAAAATATGGTCAAGTACCTTGAGAAGGCCAAAAGCCTGATCAGCGGCTTCGCTAACTTTTCCATAAGCCAAGTCCCAAGAAGTAAAAACAAGAAAGCGGATGCCCTGAGCAAAATCGCGTCAACCAGCTTTGCGCACTTATCAAAACAAGTCTTGGTCGAAGTACTTAAAGAGAAATCCATACAAGATGAGGAGGTAGCGACAGTAGTAGAAGAAGAAGGACCAACATGGATGACACCAATAATCGAATACTTGAAAGATGGGACCCTTCCCGATGACAGAAAGGAGGCAAGCAAACTCCGTATCAAGGCTAGATAGTACGAATTGTTGGAAGGGGTTCTTTACAGGCGGTCATTCCTAAAGCCGTGGCTAAGGTGTGTTGGACCACTTCAAGCGAATTATGTGATTCGAGAAATTCATGAGGGGTCGTGCAGTATGCACGCAGGCCCACGGTCCGTGGTGGCCTAAGCAATGCGATTGGGATATTATTGGCCAACCATGCATCGGGACGCACGGGATATGATACGCACATGTAACGACTGTCAAATACATCGTCCCGTGCCAAGAAACCCCCAGCAACCGCTAACCCCCATCACGGCTCCATGGCCGTTCTACAAGTGGGGAATTGGCATAGCTGGTTCTTTCCCGGAGGGACCAGGAAAGGTCAAGTTTTTAATAGTCGCTATGGACTATTTCACGAAGTGGATAGAGGCGAAAGCCGTGGCGACAATCACCGGCAATCAGGTGAAGAAGTTCATGTGGGACAACATAGTATGCCGCTTCGGTCTCCCAGGAGAAATAGTTTCGGACAATGGTAAACAATTCAGCGACAACCCGTTCAAGGATTGGTGTGAAAAGCTGAATATCACACAACACTTTGCCTTAGTGAAACATCCGCAGTCCAATAGACTCGTGGAAAGAGCAAACCGGAGCTTGGGTGAAGGAATCAAGGCCCGCCTAGGCGAGGGAAACAAGAATTAGATAGAAGAACTTCCCCATGTCCTTTAGGCCCATCGTACGATGATTAAGTCAAGCCATGGTGATACCCCTTTTTCCTTGACCTATGGAACAGAAGCTGTCATACCCGCAGAAATCGGAAAGCCAACGTACCGCACCGCGGTAGTAGACGCCGTACACAATGATGAAGAGCTACGGCTAAATTTGGACTTACTGGAAGAACGGCGTGAACGCGCAGCAATTCGTGAAGCCAAGGCCAAATTGAAAATGACAAAGTATTACAATGCTAGGGTCCGTGGTGTTACTTTCAGACCCGAAGACTTTGTTTATCGTAGTAACGTGGCAAGTCATGCTATGGATAGGGGAAAGCTCAGCCTAAAGTGGGAAGGACCTTATGAGGTCACGGAAGCACTCGGAGATGGAGCGTACAAGCTAAGGTCCATAGACGGTGCGGTCCTTCCGCGGACATGGAACATCGCCAATCTCAAGAAATGTTATCTTTAAGCTACGTCATGGATAAGTTTGTGTCTTGATTAGGGCCCTTAATAAAGTAATCCATGTATTCTTATTCTACTCTTTGTTTTTAAGTTATGAATAAAATTCCGCGGGGTCTAGCTAACCCCGCGACTTTTTTATATGGAAATTTTTTAAGTGAATCTTTCTTTTCTTTAGTATAATTTACTTGTCATTCTATGTATACATACATAATATGATGGATATCCATAGGTCAAGCACCCTAATAATTACTTGCCGTGTAAGCGGGTTGCAACCCCAACGGGCATGGATTCTGCATCCTGATTCCACATGTACCTAAGACGTTAGGTATATAAGAAAAGACTCCCACGGAGCATGTAAGACACTATAAGTGCGATTATAAACAAAATATATTCCGAGATGATAAATTACAAACATTGTTAACCACGGATATCCGTGTACATGTTACAAACAAAAATGTTGTCTAAGTACTACAGACGGTACTATGGCCAATATAAATTACACAAAGGCGGTAAGGACTTGGATCTAAGGAGCCTCGGAGATATCTCATCTTCAGATGTCTGTGTAGCAGCATCCGCCAGTAGGATGGCAAGACCTTGAGGAACAATGGTAGGCATCGATACTGGGATGCCGTCAGACCTGTCGTGGTGGGCGAAACCAACCCCATGGGTACGGCACACCACCTGACACTTCTTCTTCTTCTCGGCGTGGCTTATGTTAGCCGCGATGGCATCCTTTAACAGTATCGTCCGTGATTGTCCGGTTTTGACCGTTTTCTTAAGATTTTTGCAATATCCGTACCTACACACTCACAAAGACAAAACAAGCATTTTTCAAGCATTTAAAGCATAATTTTGTCTTTTTAGGGCCATTTTTGATATAAAACGGATATGTAATTTGTAAAACACAATCAACATTCCCCAAACTAAGCGATTGCGTGTCCTATAGCAATTATTATATGCTCTAAACAAAAACCATCAAACTTTCCTCCAAACTAAATCTTTGAAAAGTAGCAAAGACTTTCGTGGAGAAAATTAAGAAATCACAAGTTATAAAACACCCCATTTTCCTATTTTTCTAAAACTGTTTCAATTTATTTTTTATTAATAATATAACTGAGATTATTTTGATTTTCATTATTTCCATAACTGTTAGGGATCATAGAACAAGATGCATTTCGATCCGAGAATGCCCCAAAAAGGATAAATTCATCGTCCCCCTAGATAGACTTTTCACTTATCCAAACCAAGCCTTAAAACTAAATCACACAGCTAGAAAATAATCAGTAAAGATACTACACTACAACATATTTGCTACTTGTGAACTTTTTACCTCATGCCGACAATTTATTCAAATCTTAAGTGATGTGCTATTATGAATTTCAATTCAACCATGGATCAACTATTTATCAGACATACTATCTTCACGTTCCACTTAGAATAATGAGTTTGAAAGTGAGATCATCCCCATGTAGCAACTTTCGTCTCGGCACATCCAACCTTGCGGCTAAGTGACCCAGGCTTTTGACGACCCCACAGGACTAGTATCGGGACCACGAACCTTAGGTTTCAAAAACTCTCAGTTTTCCCCCCTTTCCGGATATTCCAATAACTTATAAAATAGAATAGTCAAGTGCAAAAGCATATTTGAATTAACAAAAAGAAATCAATTTATTAATTCAACACTTAATTTATTTAGAGACATTTATATTAATTGTAACCCTTGACTTTGTTAAAGGCTGCAACATCGTTGTGAACCGGCCCAGAAGCAACAAACTTTTAATCAAGTCTCGGATTTTTATTCTTACTATGGGCTTTCTTTAAGAAAACTACCACAAACGGTTGTGAGACCCGGCAGAGTATAAACTTTTATCAAATCAGCCCACAACTTTTTATTATTTAATTATATTTTTTAATTTTTTCATTATTTTATTTAGCATCATCAAAATATAATAAATATATATATATATATATATATATATATATATATATATATAATATTATATATATATATATATAATGATAAATTTATATAGAGAAAGACTTCGTTTTTGAAAAAATTCAAGTATAAATTAGAACAAGGCATAAATTATGCTATATATTTACATAAAAAATTGTTGATTTTAAGTTTAAATCTCCAGAAACAAACACGTATATAATCCGGTTAAGAGCTTATGAGAAAAAGAAACAAGTTTATACATACATGGAGCTCTTAGATTTTAAAATAATCCTTGTTTACATCATACTCACACTCTAACTCTAATCATTTTTTCGTTCTTTCGCGAAAATCGACGCAAACCTTAGCCTAAAGGTTAAAGGAACAAGCTAGAGCTCAAACACGCTCGATCGGGTCAAAAATTACGTCTTATTCTACCCAGCAAGAAAAGTCAAAATTATGACAAAAAAGCACTTATTTTCTTATTTTTGAAAATTTTTAAAATTTTCTTATTTTTGAAAATTTTAGCAGGAAAACGGATACTGTAGACAACCAGGTAAAAGTAGTAATATCATATCGAAGATATACTACCCCATACTAAAAATCAAACTTTGTCCTCAAGACTTTTCCCTAGCCTAAGACTTAAAAAACCCCATTACTAGAACGTCAGAAAAGGTCAATGTATAACTCAAACATGAAGACAGTATCACAAATTATCTTATCCGTTTCAAAGTGTGCTAAAAGGATAAATGTTAGACGATAAAAAATCTTTAGGGGGGGGATATCAGATTTCCTTGTTCCGATTTCCCCAAACTAATGGCAATCAAAAGCTAGGAAGCTCGAGTTGACCGGGACAAAACACCGAACACGAGAGTCTTCAGAAAAGTTGGGTTCAATCATGCAAACAATCACACGTACAAACAACAAACACAAAGAACGGAAGAGTATAAGCCTCCTCATAACACATTAGAAATAAGAAAGAAAATGGATAAGCATGGGGTGCCTCCCATAAAGCGCTTTATTTTTGGTAACCAAGTCACATAGCTTGACTCGATCCCTGAATTCATTCGTCCTTAGGGAAAGTTTGAAGATCTGGGACAACCATGGTTGGTGTGTCCCCTCCGAAGTAGTGCTTAAGTCGGTGGCAATTCACTTTGAAATTTGATCCGTCATTAAAAAGCAAGACTTGATCACCAACATTGAAAATGCGGTTTTTGATCTTTGAGTCGTGAAGCTTCTTTGTCCTCTCCTTATAAATCAAATAATTCTCATATGCTTGATCACGAAGCTCATTAAGTTCATTAAGTTGCAGCTTATGGTGATCGCCCGCGGTTTTAAGATCGAAATTAGCATGTTTTAATGCCCAATACGCTCTATGCTCTAATTCGATAGGTAGATGACACAGCTTTCCATACACGAGCTTGTAAGGTGTGCAACCAATTGGTGTCTTATAAGCAGTACAAAATGCCCACAGAGTGTCATCAAGCCTATCGGACCATGAGGCACGGTTTTCTCCAACTGTTCTTTCTAAAATACGTTTTAACCCTCGATTCAACACCTCGAATTGACCACTCATTTGAGGGTGGTAAGCAGTAGAAAGAAGATGAGTGACCCCATACTTAGACATTACTTTAGCAAATTTGTCGTTACAGAAATGGGTCCCACGATCGCTTATAATTGCTCTCGGTGTACCGAATCCGGCAAAAAGAGATTTCAAAAACTTAACTACAACTCTAGCAGCGTTAGTGGGGAGCGCTTTGGCTTCAACACCCATTGGATAGGTAAATCTAAGAAACGGCACGATTATTACATATATCTCTCTGAATAAAGATGGATAATGGTCCCATTAAGTCTATGCCCATACATCAAAGATTTCACACACTATTGGATAAATTTTGTGGCATCTTATCACATATAACTGTGAAATTTTTCCCTGACGCTGTCATGAGTCACAATTTTTGACTAACGCATTAATGGGCATCTTTATAGATTGTGGCCAATAAAATCCTTGAATCAAAAAACCTTTTTGGGCGTGTAGTTGGCACGAAAATGTCCCCCGACGGTGGGTCCACTATGCAAGCTGTGAGATTCAACATCTTCACAATTCTTAGCCCAAAACACCATGCCATGATCACTTGAGATAAATATGAAATGAAGTAACCGCACAGGTTTTGAATAGAAAAGGGTCGTCCCAAAAATAGTGTTTGACATCTTTGAAAAAATTGTTTTTCTGCTGAGTTGACATTCTTTTGAAAATGAAATTCCCCGCTTAGTAATTTGCAAAATCAAGGCAAACCACGGGGTACTTGGGTTACCAACGGAGAAGTCAACTCTATATTAAAGATGTCTCGGAGGAAACTTTTAGATTATTTCCTTTGGATCGAAACATTTTTCATACGGTTTTTCTAATCGGAAAAATGATCGAGAACACCGCAGTATTCTCGACTCACGTGCTCCTTTTTATCAATTACGTTAAAATTGAATTCTTGAAGAAGGAGAACCCAACTAGCAATACTTGCCTTGGCATCTTTTTTAGGCAAATAGTACTTACCGGGCGAATGAACCTATACACTATCCTTTATTCAAGATTAGGTTATGACCAGAATTTTTCGAAGCATACAAACCACACTAAACATTTTAATTATCCTTATATTTCTTTACCTTTGTGTAGATTTCAATTTCCTCCCAATTTCACTTTCTCTTCCCTTCCCCTCCAATTCCCTCCTCTCTTCCCCCAATTCCATTCCCCTCCTCTTCACCCAGTGCACTCCGAGTGACCACGGATTAAATTGGTTTCATAATGTATAGGCCAAAAGTGTTTTCTTTTCTCAAATCGTTTGCCCCCGAAAGCGCCACCTAAGGGCAGTAGTCCTTCTTGCATCACATCATAAGCGCAAAGGGCTGGTCCCAGTCGGGGGAATCAGAATTGGAGCTTCAGTTAATTTCTTTCTTCTTTAAGGTCTGAAAAGCTTGAATGCATTCTTCTGAGAAAACGAAAGGAGTGTTTTTCTCAAGAAGATGAGTCATAGGGTCGAGAAATTTTTTGAAAAGTCTCTTGATGAATCTGCTTAAAATACCTACATGTCCGAGAAAACTCCTATACCCTGACGGTATTTGGGTTGATGTTTTTTACCCTGCAATTCACAGGACTTTTCAAAATTTCTCGACCGTTCGAGCACATCTTCTTAGAGAAAAACACTCCTTCTATTTTCTCCAAGAATCATTCAAGCTTTTCAGACCTTAAAGAAGAAATTAACTGAAGCTCCAATTCTGATTGCCCCCGACTGGGACCAGCCCTTTGAGCTTATGTGCGATGCTAGCGACTATGCCATAGGTGCGGTTCTGGGGCAACGAATTGAGAAACACTTTAGGCCTATACATTATGCAAGCAAAACAATGACCGAGGCGGAATCGAACTACACCACAACGGAAAAGGAAATGTTAGCTGTGGTGTACGCTTTTGAAAAATTCTGGTCGTACCTCATCATGAATAAAAGCATAGTGTATACGGATCATTCCGCCCTTAAATACCTCTTTAATAAGAAAGACGCCAAGGCGCGATTGCTCCGGTGGGTTCTCCTCCTTCAAGAATTCGATTTTAAAGTAATTGATACGAAGGGAGCCGAGAACTACGCGGCCGATCATCTTTCCCGATTAGAAAACCCGTATGAAAATGTTCTCGATCCAAAGGAAATAAACAAAAAATTTCCTCTCGAGACACTTAATATGGTGACTTCTCGTGGTAACCCAAGTACCCCGTGGTTTGCCGATTATGCAAATTACCACGCGGGGAATTTCATTGTCAAAGGAATGTCAACTCAGCAGAAAAACAAAATTTTCAAAGATGTCAAACATTATTTTTGGGACGACCCTTTTCTATTCAAAACCTGTGCGGATCAAGTGATCCGGCGATGTGTTTCGGGCCAAGAAGCTGTCGACATCCTCACAGCTTGCCATAGTGGACCCACCGGGGGACATTACGGTGCCAACTACACCGCCAAAAAGGTTTTTGACTCAGGATTTTATTGGCCCACAATCTACAAAGATGCCCATGAGTTAGTCAAAAACTGTGACTCATGCCAGCGTCAAGGAAAAATTTCACAGCGTGATGAGATGCCACAAAATTCCATCCAAGTGTGTGAAATCTTTGATGTCTGGGGCATAGACTTCATGGGACCATTTCCGTCATCTAGAGGAAATAAATACATACTCGTAGCCGTTGATTACCTATCCAAATGGGTTGAAGCCAAGGCGCTCCCCACTAACGATGCTAGAGTTGTAGTTAAGTTTTTGAAATCTCTTTTTGCCCGATTCGGTACACCAAGAGCTATTATAAGCGATCGTGGGACCCATTTCTGTAATGATAAATTTGCTAAAGTAATGTCTAAGTATGGAGTCACTCATCATCTTGCTACCGCTTACCACCCTCAAACGAGTGGTCAAGTCGAGGTGTCGAATTGTGGGTTAAAACGTATTTTAGAAAGGGCGGTTAGAGAAAACCGTGCCTCGTGGTCCGATAGGTTTGATGACGCTCTATTCCGTACCGCTTATAAGACACCAATTGGTTGCACCCCTTACAAGCTCGTGTATGGAAAGTCGTGTCATCTACCTATTGAATTAGAGCATAGAGCGTATTGGGCATTAAAACATGCTAATTTCGATATTAAAACCGCGGGAGATCACCGGAAGCTGCAACTTAATGAACTTAATGAGCTTCGTGATCACGCATACAAGAATTATTTGATTTATAAGGAGAGAACGAAGAAGCTTCATGACTCAAAGATCAAAAACCGCATTTTTAATGTTGGTGATCAAGTCTTGCTTTTCAACTCTCGTCTAAAGATATTCTCGGGGAAGCTTAAAACCCGATGGTCCGACCCATTCACTATAACCAAAGTTTTTCCATATGGCACTGCCAAATTATCTTACTCCGACGGATCAAACTTCAAAGTGAATTGCCACCGACTTAAGCATATTCCTTATACTCACAACACGTGTCCTGCTCTTGCACCCCCCCCCCTCTACCCGCGCTCACCCATTATCGCGCCCTTGATCCTCACACCCAGCCCATCGGACCAAACTTTAACGCGTTGGCCCATGGTTCATCGCGAGTGAAATGTGAAAGCATTACTGCGGAGGGGACTTACCACCCAAGACTAGGTAGTTCGGGGATTCTCCCACACTCTCTCCTAAGGGTACGAATGAATTCCGGGGATCGGAGTCAAGCTATGTGACTCGTGTGGTTACCAAAAAAATAAAGCGCTCTGCTTCGTGGGATTGGCCACCCCATGCTTATCTACTATTTTCATCTTCATTTTCTATTGTGATGTGAGGAGGCTTGTACTCTTCCGATTCTTGTTGTTTGTGCTTGTGATTTTTTGCAGGATTGACCCAAAATTTTCTGAAGACTCTCGTGTTCGGTGTTTTGTCCTGGTCCACTCGAGCTTCCTAGCCTTTGCTTGCCATTAGTTTGGGTGAAAATCGATATCCGAAAGATTATTATCGACAACATTTTCTTATTCACACTTAATAACGGCTTAAGAATTTTTGTTGATACTTCCTTTATTCAGGCTTGAGCTATGCATTCGACCTTTTTGAATTATAGTATGGGGTTTTTAAGTCTTAGGCTAGGAAACATTGAGGACAATGTTTAATTTTAGTATGGGGTAGTATATCTTTGATATAATCTTACCTACTTTTACCCGTTGTTCTCACGTACCCCGTTTTCCCACAAAAATTTTCAAAAAAAAATGAAAATTTTTAAAATTTTCAAAAATAAAATAAGTGTTTTTTCACAATTTTGACTTTCCTGCTGGGTAGAATAAGAGTAAATTTTGACCCGATCGAGCGTGTTGAGCTCTAGCTTGTTCCTTAACTTTTAGGCTAAGCGTTCGCGAAAATTCGCGAAGAACGAAAAATGATAGAGTTAAGTATGAGTGGGATGCTAAACAAGGATATTGGGGGGAACAATCCTAAGGAGTCAATGTATGAATTTGTGGCTTTTTCTCCCATAAGCTCCTAATCAGATTAATATACGTGCTGTTTTTGGAGATTAAACTTAAATCAACAATTTTTATGTAATATATAGCAAAAATTTTAGTCTTAGTTCAAATTTATACTTGAATTTTTCAAAAAGAAATCTTATATAAAAAAAATAGAATAATAAAAAATATATGTATAATAATAATAATAAAACATAAATTGTGGGCTGATAAAAGTTTACTTAATCTTGCGGCTCACAACAAAAAAAAAAAAAAAATAACAAAATAATCCGATGTGGTAGTCTTTTAAAGAAAGGGCCCATAGTTAAGAAGAAAATCCGTGGACTGATTAAAGTTTGCTGATTTGCCGGCTCACAAACCGATGTGCAGCCTTCTAAAGGTCGAGGGTTACAAATTGCAAGAGAGAGAGGTTATGTTAATATCAAGGATGAATTAATAAATAGATTTCTTTTTGTTAAATTCAAATATGCTTTTGAACTTTAACTATTCTATTTTAAAAGCTATGCATATACGGGAAACCTGAGAGTTTTTGAAACCTAAGGTCTTTGAGTCCCGATACTAGTCTCTGTGGGGTGTCAAAAGCCTGGTCACTTAGCCGCAAGGTTGGGATGTGCCGAGACGA
Source organism: Tanacetum coccineum (assembly GCA_026074375.1). Classification (NCBI taxonomy): domain Eukaryota; kingdom Viridiplantae; phylum Streptophyta; class Magnoliopsida; order Asterales; family Asteraceae; genus Tanacetum; species Tanacetum coccineum. The sequence continues at coordinate 9,819 of BQNB010074755.1, read as the reverse complement.
AAGTCGCTACATGGGATGATCTCGCCTTCAAACTCTCGGGTGGAACGTGAAGCATAGTATTTTGCAAAAACGATGATGCATGGTTAAATTCAAAATAGCAACCATTCACTTAAGAATGTAGTAAAAAGTCGGGAGTAAAGTTCACAAGTTGCAAATATGAGTAGTGTTAGCATTTTTACTGATATTTAGCTGTGATTTCGTTTTAAGCTTGGTTTGGATAAGTGAAAAGTCGGGGACGATGAATTTATCCTTTTTGGGGCATTCTCGGATCGAAATGCATCATGTTCTATGATCCCTAACAGTTATGGAAATAACGAAAGTCGAAAATACTCTCCTAAAAAAATTGAAAAATGGGAAAATGGGGTGTTTTATAACTTGTGATTTCTTAACTCTCTCCACAAAAATCCTTGCTACTTTTCAAAGATTTAGTTTGGGGAAGTTTTGAGGTATTTGGTTTTAAAGCATATAATATTGCGTGAGGACACACAATCACTTAGTTTGTGCTTAAAATGCTTGTATATTGCTTGTTTTGTCTTTGTGATTGTATAGGTATGGATATAGCAAAAATCACAAGAAAACGGTCAAAGCCGGACAAACACGGACACGGGAACGGATAAAGAATGTACAAGAGCCGGAAGTTTGCTATCAAAGGTCAAAAAGTCAACTCATGGTCAACCCTGGTCAACCACAAGAAGACAAATCTCCCAAAAATACCCAAAACAGCCCTCATTGTTAAACATATTTCAAAAAATAACCCAAAAACCCTAACACCGTTATCTTTTTATTAATAAAAGATAACGATCGTTAACCTCCTTATAAAACCCAAATCCAAAACCTGTTAACCATAACCCAAGCCCGAAACCAATTTATCAGGCCAAATCCCATTTCTTTTATAAAAGCCCATGGTCAAAGCCCGCTTCACCCTAGTCAAACCCTCACCCAAATGGTTAAAAAGGCGCCAAGATCCTTTTACTATTCATCGTCACCTCCATTTTACCTCGAGTCAAAATCAAAGGGCAAATGGAAATTGAGGACGTGGCTAAGTGATTCAAGTGCTAAGGAATGATGTGGCAGAGTTATACGTCACATGAACCTCCCATTGGTCAATCCCCACAAATAGTGAAACGCAGATTTAGAAAGAAGCACACCAAGGACAAGGTTTTTGGACTAAATTACTCACAAAAGAAGCCCAAGGTCTGACACACGGAATGCCACGTTGGCAATCCATGTGCTCACCCCAATTAATCCAACGACAATCTATAAGGATCCAATGATGAGCAAATATTCAAGGGACAAGATCAAAGGGATAGAGGACAGATTTTGGACCTAGAAGCATCCTTTCAGCACTATAAATACAAGCAGTCCCTCACATACACAATGATCTTCTTTCTGGCATTTTTTTTAGTTTTTAAAAGTAGCTTATGTAATTTTTTAGTCTAAATGTAAATTTTCTTTTTCAGTTTATTGTAATCTGTCCTTTTATGAATTGTACTCAGCTTTCTATTGCATCTCTTACTTTTACACAATCTGTTTTTACTAAATAAGCTCTCAAATCTCTCAATTACTCATGTTACTGTTTGATAAGCTTCTCATAAGCTCTTATTAGCTCTTTGAGTCTCTAAGCTTAAATTGAGCTCAAATTAAGCATTTAATCTACTTTAAATCTTAAAATCAGTTAATACCTTTGCTAGTTTGGATATGAGCTTTTGGATGATAAGCTTACAATGGAAGAGCTTATTGGACTTTTACTAGCTTATCTTTGGATAAGCTAGAGCTGTTGAATGCTCTTTGAGCCTTTTATTGCCTTTGTTTAGCTAAGGCTTATGTAAGTTCTTCTTTAATTTCAAGTATATTAGCTTAATAGTTGCATTTGCTTATTTTCAGCTTATCTCTTGCTTATTTGTGCTTAATCTTGTCTTATTATGCTTATTAAACATGATTGATCATCTGTTTTCAGCTTTTGTAGTGTAGATCTTAGTTTTTTCATTTTTTGTCTAATAAATCATTAAAAATCCAAAAATATTAGCTTAGATAGTAGCTTATTGTTTCTGGCTTATTTTCTTATTGTTATATGTTCATTATAGTTGTCATAAACTGTTTGATATCTGGTATTAAAGTTTTGCTCATTAAAAAGCTTTTTCATAAGCCAAAATGATTTTAAGTCTAGTTAAAGGGGTGTTTGGCATAGCAGTATTAACCACAAGTTAATACTGCTAGTGGCCAATTGGTCTTAAGATTTTGATTTTAACTTCTCATTTAAGTCTTTTAGTTGCTAGATTTAAAAGATATTTAGGTCAAATTAGTTTTTTAATAAATAAGGTAATATTAGTTTAAATCTGTTAAAAGTCATTGCATTTTTAGTTTCTAATCATATATAAAAGTTAATGCTTTAAATTGTCCTAGTTTTTTTCTTTAAAAATAGAAACCAAGTTCATTTAGCTTGCACTTAGTTGTTCAATGCTTTGGTTGTCAAATGCATCAGCAGCTTTAAATTGCAATTAGTCATTTTAAATCTAAATTTTTAGCTAGTTAAAATAACTTTTAGATTTTCAAATTTCTTTCACAAGTAGATTATAAGATAAGTTAAAATGTTTTTTTGAACTTATTTTAGTTTATAAAGCTTATTTGGTCATCTGTTTTTAGCTTTCAATTAAGCTATTTGTCTTTTTGAAATCCAAAAAACCAATTCAGTATGTTATGAGTTTCTAGGCTATTTTCATTTAGCTTTTTCATTAAGCATTTAGTTTTCAAAATAATTTTTAAAAGTAGATTTAGGTAGCTTATTAGTTGTAGTATAAGCCTGCATAAGTCAGATTCCCACAAGACCAAATAGACATTGAAAAATAAGCTTTAAAGGTCCTCCAGGGCCTGTTTAGTCTAATAGTCTCATTTTAGTGCTTATTGAGAATAGTAGCTTAAGCTTATAGTTTAACTTAATTTTTTTTGCTTAGACTAGCTCATAGGATAGGATTTAAATAGTTTTTTAGCTTATTATGCTCGAGCTAGCTTATTTTAGCTTTTTCATTAAAAATCCAAAAATCCAAGAGTAGCCTGTAGCTTTTTCTTATTGCTTTTTTAATACTCATTTAGATTTCAAAATGTTTTCTGACTATTGTTTTAAGAAGCTTATTAGCTGAGCTTTAAGTAGTTGTTAAGCTAATCTTCATAAGGTTCTAGTAGTTAGCTTGAAATTAAGCCAAAAGTTGCTAATCTGCCTTGTTGGTTTCCATTTATGCATAAGTGCTTATTAAGTTTAACAGCTTATGGCTTATTTCTTTTACTTATTTCTAAGTTAGTTTAGCTTATTAGTTTAGTTATTAAGTAGCTTATAGCTTATTTGGTCTGTTTTTAGCTTATCTTAGAATTTGTAGCTTATAAAGTTTTTCGTAAAAAATCAAAAAATAAAGTTAAGTAGCTCTGACAGTTTTTTAAGCTAATTTTACAGCTTATTTAGTTCTTTTCCATAAAAAGGTTTCTTTTATTAAAAGTGTTTATTTTCATCTTTTCTACAACTTTGCTTTTATAAGTTTTCAAAAATAAAAAAAAGGGAAGATGGAAATCGGGGGTGAGCAAGGCTCGAACCCCCGACCTCAACATCCTCAACCCTTTTAAACACCTCACACCACACACCACTACCAACGTGCCCTGGGGACTTTTTCGTTATATCTTTACAAAATATATTATTTGTATACATTTTACCCTATTTAGCTTATAAGCTGTTTTAGCTTATTACACAGCTTATTCGATAAGCTGTGTAACCAGCTTATATTTCCTATGCCCTTTTAGTTCAGCTATTTTTCCATAATTTTTTTCATAATTTTTATAATTGTTTTAGATTTTTTAAACAATTATTTTTATTAAAAACTTTAAATTCATAAAAAAAGAAAAATAATCAAAAAAATATAATTCTTTTTTAGAAAATTTTCTTTTATCATATACTTTCTAGGAAAATTAGTTTTACTTCCGTAGGGTTAAAATTGCAAAATTTCAATTTTTAAAGAACGGGATTCGTTTCCCGTTCTCGTTTTTCGTGTTTTTAAGCTCATTTTAATTCCGTTTTTGTTCTAGTCTTCTTTAAACTTACTTTTTAGTCAATTAGAGTCTATTTAAAAACAAAAATTCAATTTAGGTTTAATTTTGGAAATTTAGTGTTTTTAATTACCATTTAGGGTTCCCGTTTTGCGTTTTAGTTGTAAAAGTTAATTTCCTGTTATTTTTTTTCATGCTTAATTGTTATCAATTGCTTATTTTAATTGTTTTTGTTTTTAATTCATAGAAATAGATAATCAAATCAATCTTTGTTACCAATTCAAATCATTGTCCGAACAACAAACGTGGTTTCAATTTCATAAATCGTTGGGGAATAACGACCCGGGAATCATACTTCCCGGTTAATATACGTATTATTATTATATATATATATTTGTGAAGATTTTTCTTACTACCTTGTCCTCAGGAATTTGGTCAATTTTTCTTTTATATTATATTTTATTATTACGTGTGTTGATTTACTAGCAATCAATAAACTTACCGTAAAGAATCGTTACCTATTACCCAAAATTGATGACTTATTTGACCAACTTCAAGGTTCGAGTGTCTACTTGAAGATTGACTTAAGATCATCGCTAACATAAACTGAGAGTCAGGATGAAATATTCCCAAGACTCTACTGCTTTCAGAACAAGATACGTACATAAGATATTTCAAGTAAATGGCCATTATGGTTTAACTAACCACCTGCTATTCATGGAATCTCATGAACCGTGTGTGTATAAACCATACTTGGACAAATTCCGTAATAGTGTTCATCGATGATATTACTCATCTACGTCTCGTAACAAAGAAGACAACTGCAAATCATCTAAGAATAATCCTAGTAATTACTCAAGAAAGAGAAGTTGTATGCCAAGTTCCCAGTGTGATTTTTGGAATCGTATCGTATAATTTTTCTTGGACACATAATTTATAGCTCAAGGACTTCAATAGTGAACCTAGCCAAGATTGAAGCAGTTAAGAATTGGACAAATCCTACCACACCCTTAGAAATACGTCAATTCTTAGGACTTGCCGTGCTATTATCTAGATTTAATCAAAGATTTCTCGAGATATGCAAAAGTCTTGACTGAATTAAACCCATAAAAAACAAGAAGTATATCTGGGGCGAAGATCAAGAGTCGGCTTTCCAACTGCTAAAACAAAAGCTACGTGAAGCTCCAATCTTAGCATTACCAGAAGGAAATGACGATTTTGTTGTTTACTGTGATACATCCCATCAAGGTCTGGGAGCGGTGTTAATGCAAAGAGAGAAGGTTATTGCATATGCATCCGACAACTTAAGCCTAATGAAGAAACAATACAACTCATATCTCAAATTAATGGAGCAGTAGTGTTCACTCTTAAAATTTAGAGACACTATCTGTATGGCACCAAATGTACTATGTTTACTGATCATAAAAGTCTTCAGCATATCCTTGATCAGAAAGAGTTGAACATGAGACAACGCCGTTGGCTAGAATTGCTTGCAGATTACGATTGTGAAATTCGCTACCATCCTAGAAAGGAAAATGTCACGGTAGCAGATGCCTTAAGCCGGAAGGAATGAATCAAACCACTCGAGTTGAACATTAATTATATCCATCATCCAAACTTACCATCACAAATTCTCAAAGCTCAAACTGAAGCACTCAAGGAAGAAAATATAAACTTACGAGGAATGGACAAATCATTTGAAATACGTCCTGATAGAACTCGTTGTATTAAAAACCGAAGCTGGTTACCACTCTTTGGTAATCTGAGTGACTTGATCATGCATGAGTCCCATAAATCGAAGTATTCCATTCTCCCAGGTTCTGACAAGATGTATCAGGATCTAAAGAAACTCTATTGGTGGCTTAACATGAAGGCAATCATCGCTGAGTATTGTTGCAAAGTGTTTAACATGCCATCTAGAGTTAAAGTATAATGTCCAAATCCATCCAGCTTACTGTACAACCAAGATTCCTATGTGTAAGTTGGAGAGAATAAAATGGATTTAATCACAAAACTACCTAACACATCAAACGACATACACAATCCGGTCAGTTGTCGATCGCCTTACCAAATTCGCACATTTCATCCCTACCCGAGAGACAGATAGTATGGAAACCCTTACAAGGTTATAACAATCAAAGAAATAGTCTCCCGGCAATGGCGGCCAATATCTATCATCTCGAATTGTGAACAGTCCTTTACCCAAATTTTTGGCCAATCATACAAGGCTTTAGGTACTCAATTATGACATGAGTAACTCGTAATAAATTTATTAATTTAAAATATCATCCCAAACTGATGGCCAAATGTTAAAGGACCGATCCCAAACACTTTGAAGACATGCTTCGAGCCTGTGTTATAGATTTTGGAAAAGGATGGAAAAAACACTTACCATTAGTAGAATATTATTCCTAAAAAAACAGTTACCATTCCAGTATATAAGGCAGCACCATTGAGGCACTATTAGGGCAAAGTGCAGATCACTTGTTTGTTGGGCCAAAGTTGGAGATGTTCAACTTACGGGAACAGAAATAATCCATGAAACCACTGAAAAGATAGTGCAAATTTGACCAACGGCATGCAGCTGCAAGAGATCGAAAAAGAAGATACGCCAATCGAAGACTAAAGCCTTTAGACTTCAAGTTAAGATCGTGTTATGTTAAAAAGTGTTACCTCATAAAGGTGTCATCACGATTCAGAAAACAAGGAAAGCTTATCCCCAGTACAATGGACCTTTCAAAATCCCTTGAACGGATTGGCCGCGTGGCATAAAACTTGAGCTTCCTGAAGAGCTCAGTAATATCCACAGTACTTTCCACATTTCTAATCTAAAGAAATGCTTATCTGACGAATCCCTTGTCATTCCAATGAAAGAGCTTCGGCTTGATGACAAACTTAACTTTGTGGAAGAACCAATGGAGATCATGGATCAAAAAGTCAAGCAACTGAAACAAAGTCGTATTCCTATAGTCAAAGTAAGATGGAACTCAAAAAGAGGACCAGAATTTACGTGGGACCGCGAAGATCAAATTTGTGCCAAGTATCCACATCTGTTTTCCAACATCACTCTGGCATCCAACTAATTCTCGGGACGAGATTTCTTTTAAGGGAGGGAGACTATAACAACCTGTAATTTTCATCAATGTAATTATCCATCTATTAAATTAGATGCACTGTAAATATCCATCATTAAATATATAACCATCATTTTTACAAGGAAATTTTTGCTTTTTCCACATTAATGCAACGTAACTTGCATCTCTAAGAAAAAGAGCTCACGCAACCTCCACCAATCCATCTATATCTATGTTATATCAATAAACATCCTAATAGTCCAAGCTATATGCTTAATATCATTTTTACCAAGTAACATTACCATTTAAAGTACCCATTACAACGTCTGTCAAAACAAACATTAAACGTTAAACGTTTATTATCAAAACCCAAAACTAGATGTAAATGTAACAATAAAATAGAATGTGCAATCCTTCCAGCATGTTACAAGTGACAATGCACAACATTTGAATATCTTTTCCCTCCTAAATCAAGTTACAACTTTCTAAAGCTCAATGTACAAGTCAATAATGCAAGAAAACCAAACTAGGTCATTTTACCTCATAAATTACTTTAGTTTCTTACCAACACTTTAGTACAAGGTACAAGCACATAATGCATGTCTTCTAAATCCTAAACCTAAACCCTAAGTCATCCTAAAACCCTAATCTAAAACCCTAAACGAAACCCTAAAACCCTAATTTCACTTTAAACCTAAAACTAAACCCTAAACCTTAATCCTAAACCTTAAAGCTTAATCCTAAACCCTAATCTTAATCTTAAACCTTAATCATAAACCTTAAACTATCCTAAACCCTAACCCTAACTCAAATTAAAACCCTAAATCTTAAGCCGAAACCAAACCAAACCCGACACCCCTTTTATTTCATTTTGACCCATTTTAAACCAACCTATCATCCTAGCACCTCTATGACCTCACCACCATGTCACCAAGCAGCCACCCAAGCACCTTACAAGCACCTCCATCACCACCTTGGCCACCAAGTTTACAAAATCACCAAATATCTAAATATATATAGATATTTTCTTTTTTAGAAAATATCTTTTTCATAATATCAAAAATATTTTTTTCTCTCTTCTCTCTCTCTCTATTTTCGAATCTCTCTCTCTCTCTCTCTAGTTTCTAGTTCGTGTTTCGTGTTATGAAGTGAAGTGGTAAATCGGGAACTGACTGGCGCAAACTCACCCCTCAAAACCTATCTATATATAATATAAATACACCAAGGGACGAAATCACGCGAGACCAAGAAAACCGGAAGCAGTATAGAGTGTCCCCGGGTCGTTATGTCCCAACGAGGCTTGAATGGAAAATCGCAAGACGATTGATGATTTGTGTTTGAATGTCACAAGGAATGATTGGGCACTAAAACTGATAAAAATAAGCAAAAGCACATAAATATAAGCAAAGAAAATAAGCTAGGACAAGAATAAAAGCTAGGAATGGCAAAAACACTTAAAACTTTTACACTAAGGCACAAATAAGCTCAAATAAACTTAAGACAAATTAAATAAGCTAAACTAACTCTAAATAAGCAAATACAAAAAGCAATTAAGCTAAATTAAACAAGATAAACACAACAGTACTAACAACAGTACTAACAGTATTAACTACTAGTACTAACTTGGAGTTAGTACTGCTAGCTTTGAGTTAGTACTATTAGCTTAAGGTTAGTACTGCTAGCCTTAACAAAACACAATTAAACAAGAAATAAGCTAAATAAGCTAAAACAGAAGTTCACCTAACCTTAAGAAGCACTTAGTAATAGGAATAAGCAACTAGAATAAACCAAAATGACAAATAAGCTAAAAAGCTACAAACTGATACACTAATGAAAATATTTTGAAAAGGAAAATAAGCTTAAATAAGCTTACTCCTAAAAACAGTAAAGTAAAATGGTTTAATCTAATCTATAAAGCTAAGGAAAACTTAAATAAGCAGAAATAATAAGCTGATAAGCTAAAATGAACTACCAGTACTAACAGTTTTAACTAACAGTACTAACTTGGAGTTAGTACTGGTAGCTTTAAGTTAGTACTGTTCCAAAAGTGAACTAGCAGTACTAACTACAGGTTAGTACTGCTAGTTGAAAATACTCTTGAAAGTTTTCAAAAATCATTTTTCTTTTTATATTAATTAAAAACAGATTATCAAGTAACAAATTAAAACACTTATAAGCAAATTTCAATCAAGAATAAGCACTAAAACATTCTGATGAAGCACAAATAAGCAAACATAAATAACAAATAAACACTAATAAGCAGTTCTATAGTCAATAAGAAACAAAGAAACTTACAACACCCTTGCTCAAAACAGGGTCAAACAAAAAGTCTACAAGCTCTAGCTTGTATTAAACAAGCTAGTGAGAGTCCATAAGCCCATCCAGAACTGGCTTATCATCCATATGATGTGGTATATTTGAGTGTAGATTTTTTTATTTTGATTTTTTTCTTTTTCTTAACTAATTAACTTCTTAAGTTTACTTAATTAAAGCAGCTTATAAATAAGCTGTATTGAGAGCTTTTTGAACACAAAACAACACAATTAAGAAGCTTAACACGTGGAATTGTAAATTGACTTAAAACCTTAAATTTGCATTAAAACTTGAAAGTGTTACAAAGATGAAAGTAAAAGCTGTAAATGACTTTAAAAACTAAAAATAAGCTAAGTTATATTAAAATTTAAGCTAAGAAAATCTCAGATTTTTTATCATTTTC